>VCCN01005109.1:8050466-8069225 GCA_006491835.1 Architeuthis dux | reverse complement strand
TTAGATTACTTTTGAAAGTATTTATATTTTTGGAACTGGCTGTTTTCTCACTGAGACTGTTTCCCAGACTGGTAACTCTGGCGGCAAAGAAGTGGTGTCGAACTCCTGTAGATTCTTGCGCTTGAAGCTTCTTGCTATGCCTGCGTGCTGAGTGATAGCAGTATTATCTTTGATGGACATTTTATGCAGTGTCAGCTGAAGTTCTGTATGCCAATGTTATTAATGAGCCTGCATGTTTCCAGTATATACGCACATATATAATGTGTCAAAGAAGCTTCCCATGAAGTCGGTTGTATTTAAAGATTTTACCATTACTCAAGATGGATATCTCCATGTATGACGTGGGGCCCAGATGTTATTGATATTTACCAAACTTTGCTTGGTATGGTACGAGGTGAAATGGACTAGAATTGTGTGTTATGCTAATCTCCTAAGCGGGGAATGTCTGCCTGCCTGCCTTGAAAATCAACATTTGAAATCCTGGCTTTTACCTGGGCTTGAACATTTCCCTCTTGTACCAGTGGGAGGTCTGAACCCAGACATTATTACTAATTAATCTACGTGTGTCATTTATGAGAGATTCAGTCAAAGGTTTATTGTACAGACTCCAAAGCCCTGAATAAAAGGAATAACACGTCCTTTCTTCTTCTTTTTTTTTCATCCCCTTGCGAATGAACTAAGATAATTGGACTTGTTTTCTTTCAAGAAAGTCTCCCGATTTATTACGAGTAAATCATAAGGTCTTTCTCAGTGCACAGAAGAAAATGTTTCTCATCTAAAACAGATGAATTATAATTTAAAAAGTGTAAAAGATAATTATTTGTGAAGTTTGCTGAATTCTTTAGATTTAGCATATTGATGAGGAAAATGCCATGATCTTTTAAAGAAGAAAGTAATAAATGATTGCAAATCAGAATTTGGTCATTCCTGGCAGTTCTATACTCTCTTCAAGTGAAAAACAATGAAATTCTATGAGTTTGTGTATATTTTATTGAAATTCAATTAATTCTCTTGGTGCAGAATTGGCCAAATTTAATTTTTACACACATGTACATTGGCTGACTTCTCATGAACTAGTGTTTAGCTAGCTAGTATACTATCACAGATGATTGTTACTGAAGTGAGTTCAATCCTTACTGGGTGACCCACACTTGTGCCAGATGAAGCTGAACTTGGTAAATTACCCACCCCCTCATAAAAACAATGTCTGAACTACTGTAGTTTTCAATGTATAACTTGTTTTTTTTTTGTTTTTTTAGCTTTCTTCAAGAAAGAAAACATTCCTTATGGTTATTACATTTGGTTATACAGTAGTGTATTCCAGTAGTATAGAGACTCCTTTTTAAAAAAAAAACAACAGGTCTGGTTAGTCACTCTATAGAAATTGTCACATGACCTTTCTTTGGCAGCATTCTGTGTTGGGAGTAATCAATTAAAAAACAAATTGGAAAAAAAGGGGTGATCGTTGAATAAATTACTTCCCTCGCATTTTGTTGGGCAGTGATCACTAAAAAAATGTCTGAATTTTCATAAAACAAGCGGGTATAAACTAGGGATCAAGTTAGCATAAACTTACATTGCAAATTGAAACTCCCACCAAAAACCTATTTAGGGAGGGAATTTTCAAAAAACAAATGTTTTCACTAGACATAAGGAGTAAATGTTAAAAATGTTCAGCCCTCTAGCTTCATTGTTGTGGCCTGTATGCGTGATACATACATACATACATACATACATATCCAGCCAGACCAACTTAAAATCTGAAGCAATCTATGCTGACAGTTTTGGTTGGGGGTTACTAATTACTACACACATTTAGAAATGTGTAAAATTAGTTCCATATATTACACAGACCTAGTATTCATGATCAATGAGATGCAAGAGAATTTGGTACCATTCTCAGTAAATATTTCCCATTAAAAATGACTTAGTGTTCAAGGTTATTATCCTTCACTATTTCAACATAACTTGTTGCCCAAGGATCCTTTTAATGATCATGTACTGATGGAAAAATATATCTATGCATTCCAATAATAAGACTTAGTCCAAACCTTTGACAAGTTTAGAATACACTGACTACAACCAGTATTTAACCACTAACCTTTTTTTTTTTTGTATCGAGCATCTATAAATTTTTAAATCTATAAGGATAAGTGACTATTTAAATTTCAGTATCTTTTTCTGTGTTCTATTGTTAAGGTGTACTGTGGAATCTTCACAATTCATGCTAATTTCGTGTAATTAGTTTAAAGCTTGCCTCTGAAACTTTTTGAATTGAACATCTATGTAAACTTTTCTTTGTAGAAGATTTGCATATGATGTATATTCTCCGTCTGCTATTGAGCAAAGAAAAATCGACTTCTCTCTTTAATGTGGAACGTCTATGATACTGTAATGAATTGTTAGGACTAATGTCCTCATCTTAGTTTTATTGTGTCGGACTGTTTTTCAGGTGTATGTTACATTCAACAATACTTGATTGTTGTTTAGTCATTAAAAAAAAGAAGATTTTTGTGGATCTCACAACCACTTTAATTGGAAGAATTCACATATCTGAACATCATAGTTTTATGCTGATATGGGAAATTTTTAAGTTGGTCTAAAGAAAGAAAAACCCAAACTGGACAATACTTAAAGATGGTGGGACATAACACTTGAGGATGGCTGGAGAACACATTGGCTGAAATGTTGTGATAAGACCAGATGAGGATATTAGTCAAAATAATTGAAATAATGACGATGCTCTTCCTTAGCATTTCAAACAACATAAACTTCAATGTTTCGCTTTGGTTTAAATTTTCTTTCACTGACAAAAATCAAAGAAAAACGTTTGAATCTGTTTATTTTGGCTTTGTTGTCCTATGTATGGAATGACTTGGGTCATACAACAAGCTTTTGTGCTCACAGATAATACACCACAAAAATGAATGTGGTTGATACCAGGTGACATTACTAGTGTGTGTTTATAGTTGTAGGCTGAGAAAACTTACCAAAAATATTAGATGAAAAGCCCACCAACCAATTTACTATTTGTACTTATGAATTTTTATTCCTTGTTGACAGTTGCTAGATTTACAGGCCAATTGTTGTCTCCTTTCTTACGTTCTTGTTTCCACTGAAAGCTGATCTTTATATCCGTATCATCCAGAATACTTATTGATTCCACTCGAGTTCTATTGTCAATTTCCTCAGCAAGAAGACACTCTCTTGTTTCTAAAGCTTTTTAATCTGTTGCCAATACAAGAAGTATTAATAATAATAAGTCTGCTTAGTCAATAGAAACTGTCATGTGACCAATGTCTTTTGGCTGCATGCTGTGTTGGGGGTGATCAATGAATTACTTCTTGACTTTTATTGGGTAGTGATCACTAAAATCTGAATTAAAAAAAGTTTGAATGCCAGACACCAACTAAGGGACCAATTCAGCATAAACTTGCATTGCAAATTGACACCAGACTAAACCTATTTAGGGGGAAAATTTTTAAAAATCAACCTTTTTCTAGACAAGGAGTAAATGTTTAATTTTTCCAGCCCTCTAGCTCCATTGGTTCGTCCTGTACATGTGTTACATACATACATAGCCAGCCAGACCAGCTCAAAAACTGAAGAAACCTGTTGATGGTTTCTAATAAAGAGAATGCTATGACTTTCACTTTCAAAGAAAGAAAGAACGAAAAGATTCCTGTCTGTTTGTTGATCCAGCTGTTGTAGTACACAATGCTTATTGGCCTGATTGTGGTTAAAAAGTATGAATCAATAAAGGAAATATTTTTGGTATGTCTTCGTGGTTAAGTGTATTCATTTTTTTAAAGATTTAATTTCACTCCTGGACCTCCTCACTCAGCAGGGGGTTTCAAGAGCCGAATTGCAAACTGGTGCTTATCCCCCCCCCCTCTCTATCTCTCTCTTTAACCATCTGTATTTTATTTTTTTTTCCTTCCTGCCCCCCCCCTCTCTCTAGTTTTCCTTCCTGCCCCCCCTCTCTCTCTCGTTTTCCTTCTTGATCCCCCACTCTCATGCACCTCTGTTTCTCTCCCTCCCCACTCTCTCTCTCTCTCGTTTTCCAACCTTCCCCTCCCTCGAATGAAGGATAGACTAATGCACATAAACTGTGCCAATATCATCAGAGCCTTGTCATTTTAGTTCATGGTTGCATCTCAAGTTCAAGAACTTAGAAGTGAGTTTCAGAAATTCCAGTGAACATTCCGAGTTAACTTGTTGAACGAGTACACACAAACTTCAGCAATGTTTGTCCTTCAAAAGAGGAAAAGAATTTTCTAGAGGAAAAGAAGGGAAGATGTTTTCCAAGATGAAAATTGGTGCCGTTTCTCCATATTCATAATAGTGTTCTCATTTGTTTGTCACTGATAAAGTCATTGCCTGTCACTGTTAAAACTGACACCTGCTTTGAGTTTCTCTTCTGCATTTACCTTTTCAATTTTAAAATGCTATTTCATTAAACAAAGAAGATTGCATTGTGACAGTCCAATATTTATGAATTAAACATTCTGGAGACTTTTAGGCCTCCATTTTTATATAATTTGTGTATATGTGTGAAAAACACCCAGTTGAATGGATGTTTAGCTAATTAGCTTGTGAAGTTTAGGGTACCAGCTTCATCAACCAGGAGTCGTCAGTTCAGATATTGGTCAAGGCATTGTGTATCTCATTGAGCTTTCTCTCTCTCTCTCGCTCACAATGGTATCACTGACCCACTATCAATGGCAGATTACTTTAAGTTGGCTAATTCCAATCTGGGAAGGTCAGTAAAATTAGAAATTGCTATTTAGCCAAAGAGTGACCAATTTAGTTTACTGTTTATATAATATATATTTGACCAGTAAACTTTAATATTTTTTGTTTCCTCCAACTACAAGCTGTTTATGTAACCAGTGATATCACTGGTAGGATTTATTAACCAACTACATCAAAAGTTTTATTCACTTTTATTACATATACAGCACATTCTGACATTAGTGGAGGAATGAAAAACTAATCTGTTGTATTTTAGCCCTGACTGTGTTTGTATACATCAGCATGGTTTTGGCTTGCTTGATCATCCAAATTTATATTTGGGAGATCATTTCTGACCAGATAGATGCAGATGGGATGCCCTTGGCATTTCTCCATGTAATCTGGGCCAGTGGGATCAGGGTTTTGCCTTGTGACCAAGTGCCCTTGTGTCCTAGCAACAATAGTATCTAGGACTAAAGAGAAATTTTGAGGAAGTTCCTGCCCCACATATTCGCATGTGAGGTTCCCCACATTAAGCTGACCTTGTCACATCCTGTTCTCTTGGGGGTTCGGGTTTTGGCTTTTCCTATCACTATCCATTAACTTTACTGCTATATCGCTACTCTCTGAACTTTAGTCACTTTCTGCACCAACAAACAAAATACAGAATTTTTGTAGCAGGTTATGAAAATGACTACAAGGGTGGATCAATAAGTTCATAGCCTGGCACAGTTATTAGCTGGAATTTTAACCATATAATGTTCAATCAATTTGATTAATAGACAACTGTTGAGTCGAGTGCATTGACAAGGAAGGAGATTATGTTGAAAAATAAATATTTGTGTAAAATAGGGTTATGTTGAAAATGGCCTAAACAGCTGTAACATGTACATCAGAAAGCGTAACTACGTTCATAAAATATTAATTTTTCTTTATTTTTTTAAATTTTGAAGTTTTAGAATTTTAATATTATAATGTCTAGAACACTGAAATTGAAAATATTTTTCATTTTCATCGTTTATGATTTGTGTAAAATGCTTTATTTTCATCATTAGGCAAATAAATGACCTATGCGAACAAATTTTTTTTACCTAATAATTTGTTTTAACAAGTTTTGTCACTCAATTTGTATATTACAAATGGTAAAGTATAAAAGAACAGAATTTCTGAAGATTTCAAACTTGTTAGGATCACGACTGCCATTATAGTTTGGTGTTTCTGTCAAACATCTTTTTGCAGCCTGTTTAGTGAAAATATATCTAAAATAAGTTTTAATAATGTATGTTTAACAGATTTGTGGCAGCTTTGGTTAAGATATACAGGCATGTGAAAAATATATTGTTTTGTATAATTCTAGGTCACCCTTGTGCAAGGTGTTGAAGAGAAAAAAAATAATACTTTTGATCTGTGTTTAAAAACTGATCTTTAAATTTTAGTGCAGCATAATTGGCTTTGATGTGCTATGATCATTGACAGGTTGCTAATTCATTCATGGCTTTGCTTCCGCAAAGATTTAGAAGGGTTTTCCACATGTTGCAGGCAGTGTTGCCAATTTAGCATGTTTCTTGCTTTGGCATTGCAAAAACATTTTGTCCGAGTTTGGCTATTTTTGACCATTTTTAGCGTCTTTTTGCCGTTTTTGGCAATTTTAAATTTAGCGCTTTTTGGCAGTCAAAATAGCGCGAAAATATTTTTGATTTGGCAACACTGGTTGCAAGCTCTCAGGTGGCCGGTGAGGCCTATGGGAGAGGCAAGTCTTAGTACTCTGAGAAAGTCTGTTTTTTTAGTTTTATTTTTTATTCATAAAATTTTTTTTTAAGGAGGTGAGGGATGTTTTTATTGGTGATGCATTTCTTAAATAATAATGTATTATATCACTTATCCGGCCAATAATTACCCCTTGATGAAATACTGAGACCGGCTGACGTTTGGCTCCAGTTCATCTGTCATTTGTGAGTTAGCTTTTAGGTTATACGGGGCTTCTCCCCCCCCCCTTTTTTTTTAAAAGCTAAAGATAAGAGGGGTCGTATTTTAAGTATGAGATTCTATAGGCATAGGGTCGGTTTGGTTCACCTCCCAACTCTTTTTGCAGTCTTTGCTTAAAGTGAGCATTACAGTCTGAACTCACTCAAATAATTTAAAGTGGGTTGCTTCCCATATGTTGTGCATTAGAATGAATTAAATTTCAGAAATTGCTACTAACAACATATGGCTTGGGTCATGGTGCTGACTATTTTTCCTAATGTGTATGAGCAAGTGGGAACAACCTTTCTCTGTAGACTGCTCGTCTAGACTGATGAATAGCTGACTGGTGAACCTACCATACAACCATCTTAATATTCCATGATCAATGCTGTATTGATATCAGCAGCAGCGGCAAGACTGTCTGAGTTACAGAGGTCCTGTGAACTTTTAGAGGTCTGTTCCGCTTTCTTCAGTGCAATTGCTGCTGCTATTACTACTACCACCAGTGCTGCTGCTGCTGCAGTAGCTAGTTTTGCTACGTTGGTGTGTTACATTTTATATATCCCTGTGACCCAGCGATCTTGTAACTACTCTGCTCCCAATAAGGAAAATTCCCCCCCTTTCCTTTTGCCGGATTTATTCGTCTAAGTTCAGACTACTCCCCTCCTTACCTCCTAATGCTTAACTTGAAGGGAGGAAGAAAGTCTTCTATGAATTCCCCTTTACTTTTTGTCTTTTTTGTTCTCTTATGGTGTAGAGTCAAACTGTGCATTTATATAATTTTGGTTGCTTATTGTAGACGTAGTACGACAGTTTTTGCAACCTCGAAAGATTACCTTAATCTTTTGGAAGGATTTATGTCTATAACGGAAAAAAAAATGTATGATTTAATTGGGCGATTGATCGTATATATTAAAGAAAATGGGTGAAATTTAATTTTAAAGAATTTTTGAAAAAGTGGCTAAGTTAAAAAGATTCCGTGTGGCTTACTGATTCTAGACATATCAGTGGGAAGGCTGCTCAGGGCAGCTCTTAAAATCTATTCATTTGCCCTTTTAAAAACTTAAATACAGATATTTTCTATAGTTTTGAGAAGGGTCATTAACATTCAAGTAGTTCTTCGGACGATTGAACTCCTACTTGTTGTCTATGTTGTCAACTCGACGTTTCGGCCGACCCATTCGGATATTACACCTGAAGAAGGCCGAAGAATGGATCGGCCGAACAACTATTTGAATGTTAAATACACATGTTTGGCTGTCTTGTCCTGAGATGTAGGTTGCATCCGGTGGTCTTGAAAAGTTGGTTAGGATCTCTCTCTCATATTCACGTGTCCCCTCTATCTCCTCAACTAGAGAACGGCCCAACAGTCACTGGACTGAGTAGTACATACAAATGTGAGAACAGGCGTGATTGGAATCTTGTTGACCGCTGGAAGTGTTAACAAGTAGATTTCTTCTGTTGATGTTACTAGTGTGAGACTTTGGTCCTGTGACTGATGGATTGTAATGTTCTAATTGAGATTGAAAAGGAGCAAGAAAAGATATAGGTGGGGGAGAGTACTAAGTCAATTCTAAAACCTGGATGTCTTATACATTCACCCCAGGAAGGCTGTAGAATATATTGCCTGAAATGTGTTTTAAAAAAAAATGAAAGCTTCTTTAAATATTGATAGGAATTAACCATTGAAAATAAATCAGTGGTAACACTTTTCATATGTCCTAAATATCTCTGTTCGTTTATCGATACTCAGCTATTTTTAATTTCTCTTTCTTTTTCCTTTTAAATTGCCAATATCGGTAACCTTTGCATTGGTTGTATATTGAAAATTGCCAAAAAAAACCAAGGTCTGGTTAGTCACTCACTAGAAACTGACCGACGTCTTTTGGCAGCTTGCCATGTTGAAGGAGATCAATTAAAAAAAATTGGAAAAAGGAGTGATCAATGAATAAATTACTTCTCTTGCCTTTTATTGGGTGGTGAGCACTAAAGTCTTTAAAAAAAAGAAAAGAAAAGAAAAGCGTGACACAAATAAAGAGACCAATTTAGCATTAACTTTCATTGTATATTGAACCCTCACTAAAAACTATTTAAAAAAAAATAGGTTTTTAGTGAGGGTTCAATATACAGTGCAAGTTAATGCTAAATTGGCCCCTTAGTTTGTGTCATGCTTTCTTTGTTCTTTTTTTTGTTTTGTTTTTTTTTTGTTCTGGACATAAGGAGTAAATGTTTAAATTTTCAGCCCTCTAGCTCCATTTGTGCGACCATTTCAGGAGGACGAGTCAGTGCTTCTGGTTTGTATTAGTGCGAGTAAGTTAGTTTTGAACAAGGTCAGAGTATGAAGATTATGTATTATAGGCCACAAAATATAGAGGTGTATTATAAGAGCGAACTGAATGAAATGGACTACATTTTTCCCATTTTTTTTTCTATCTAATAAGTGACATTAGGTGCATGCAGTCATTCATTTATTTATTTTTACATCACCCTTACTTTTTGTCAGGCCAAAACGAACAAGCCGTAACCACATTGCCCACTGCTAGGTTGCAAATTCAAATGGAGTAGTTGGGTCTGTTCATTTTGAGCAAATGCAACCTCTCTCTCTCTCTCTCTCTACACTACAACGCAAATGAAAAAAATCAAAAATCTACAGGATTCTTTATTTTGCAGGAATTTATATAAAAAGTAATTTAAAAAAAAAATTTTTAAGTAAAATTTTCAGGAATTAATGTTCTGCTGTCTATAAATATTCAATCCCTCATCTTGGTATTCTAGATTTTTATTTTTTTTTCATTTTAACAAAAATATTTAGTTAAAAGAAAAAAAAATACAACCTCCAAAACACCTTAGTTTTTAGCTCTTATTATAATTACTAGTTTACCCATGCCATCAAAAAATGACGACAGTATTTAAATAATTTTACAATCCCATCATTGTACTTATAGAGCAACATAATGTTTGATATTCTATTTTCTTATCTTCAACCAGAATGAAACCGAATTTTTCACGCATTTGCAAAAAATAATGGAGACCACTTTATAGTCTCCATTATTTCCAACATTTAAGTTATCTCCCTACACAAATGTTACAGAGAAAAAAATAGACATACACACGTATTATGAGTAGATTACTTTTGTTTCTAGTTATGTACCATGTTAGCATGATTTTGGCACATAACCACAAGTTGAGGACCAAACCTATTACTCTGTAGTAATGATCTGTGAGAAGACTAGCTTGCTAACCATGTATTACCCGACTAGCTTGCTAACCATGTATTACCCTATGGTGACAAGCCCTAGTCTTACTATTCTATATGTAATTAGTGAATCCCCGTGAAACAAATCCATGGATATACAGCTTTCCCCGTTATCTGAAACTAGAGCGTCCCTATAAAAGCCTTTCCTAAGCTGAAATAGCAAAGTAATTACCATTAATTTATATGGGAAAATCTTTTAGTGTTCTTACCATCTTCACCATTTTTGGAGTCTATGTCAGGTTGGGTTGTGGTGGTGGGAAGTACAGGAGACTGGGGTGAGCGAGTGGAAGAGGGTGTACGCTGCCTCTATAATGGTTCACTGTAAAACAAAAGCTGAGCACTATTTTCGCTTTTTGACATTTTTCGAAAAAGTTGTGGAAAGTGGGGACTACATGTGTTGGAATTCTAATCAGATGATTCGTTTTTCTCTAGAAAAGAAACTTGTTACAGTGGCAGAATCCATTGTTTCAAATGGTGGGCATATTTTTATCAACAGAATTGTTACCTTTAAGTGAAAGAGGGTTATTGCAGAGAACCAAGAAAATGACACTGTTCATCGTATAAGTAGATGATATATTTAAGATTTTGCTCTAATCTTAGCAAGAAGTGAAGAGAATAAAAGATTGTATTACAGGGTTTGTGGTTGGGTGTGGTGCTTCAGCGAGAAATTTCATTTTCAAATTGTAATAATAAAGGTTAAAGGTAAAGCGTCCGTCTCTTAAGAGACAACTCCCATTGGATTATGAACGGCTGGTGACGAGGTCCTGGTTTCCGTTGCGTTTGTCAGCTTAGTGATCCTTGCAAGTTTCAAGTCTGGTTGAGACCGGGACTTTATTATCACAAGTTTTTATGACCACCCCCTTGGCAGGATGCAAGTCCACCAAAGGGACATCTCCACCCTAATCACCCAGCTTAGAGTGTACTCAATTGGCTGCTGAGTGCACAGGGAAATTTGTCCTAATGAAGAGTTTTCCACACTCTTTGTTCATACCAGGAATTGAACCTCCTGTGTATGAGGCAGAGGTACTAATGATCACACTATCCGAGTGGACAACTTATAACAATGTACAATGCATTTATTTTTTTCTAAAATGATATCAAAAGGCATCTGGTGAGGGGATCATGTGGTAGCAAGACTCTTTGAATCTTCAGCAATCTAATCAATATCCTTGTTGATTTTAACAATGGTGATTGCTATTTAAGATTCTAATTATTCCTCACATCTTTAACTGTTCCAGTTTATTTACAAGATTCTTTTACACTGTTCCCAGTACTCCAATAATAGGCATGACTGATACCAATATATTCCACATGTTCTGAAATTTGAAGACAGGTCCTGATATTTACAACTTTCTCAACTTATTAAAGTGACATCATTGACTCTACTGTATTAGGGGTTACAGTACTTTTGTCTACATCACTTTAGCAAATATTAGTTTTGTCTAAATCACTTTTGTCCCAAAAATATCTCCAAAAGTTCTCAATGAATTTCAATGACATTTCGTCAATTGGTGGGCCATTGGCTAAGGAAGAATTGATGAGATTTGGGGTTGGATCCAAGGATTTCTTTTTGCGATTGAGAGAGAAAAGATGCCAGGATCCGTCCAAAAATTTAATAAAAAAAAATATTTCTCAATCGAAATAAAAATCCCTGGATCCACCCTAGAATTTCATCAATTCTTCCTGTAGCCAACCATTTGACAAAATGTCATTGAAATTCCTTGAACTTTTGGAGATATTGTTGGGACAAAAGTGATTTTAGACAAAACTGGTATTTGATGTAGACGAAAGTGCTGTACCCCTGTATTAGTAGTGGTTATGGTGGTGTTAGAAATGGCATTTATTAGTCTTGAGATTTCTGGTGGCTATAGCAAAGATACCTCGAGGGATTAAATCAAACCTGGTTTTACAGATTAGCAGAGCTGGATTAAGGTTGTATGAGGCCCCTGGCTGTAATTCAAACACTGGACCCTCCCATCAGAATGATTACTAATGTAAGTAAACAAGAAATTCTATTGAATTGAATAGAATTATATTGAATTTCATCCACATACTTATTATCATTACATCATACATTTACAAACTTTTCTCATGGCAAAGTCCCCAATCAAGTCAGTGAAGCTCAGTGAGCTTACAATTTCATTTCCAATACTCGTAAGAGAGCGCAGACTGATTCTTTGTAACATCTAACTTCATTTATTATTCTTTTCAACTTCAAAAATGATTGCTCTCTGCTGCAGTTCGATATTATAGAGATGCGATCTGGACATTTGGAAAGCTTTGTGTGCACTTGAATTCATTCAACAATTGAAAAAAAAGAGTATTTACACCGAGAGATTAATCCAGGGACGGATTAAGGTTGCATGAAGCCCCTGGCTGTAATTCAAACAGGGGCCATCCCGTCAAAATGATTACTAGTGTAAATAAACAAGAAATTCTATTGAATTTCATCCACATATTTATTATTACATTGTACGTTTACAAACTTTTCTGATGGCAATTCTTTTCTGTTAACTAATATTGGGGACCCCTGGCTTCAGCCCACTCAGCAACCCCCCTTAACCTGGCACTGTGGATTAACACATCTACCTGATCTAACGCTGACGGAACAAATTCTCATTGCCCTCCTTTTTGTGACTAATGCTCAGCCCAGTACTCTGTACTTCTACATGAACCAAGATTTATGCATGAAAAAGAAAATATATTGGTTGAAATATTATGGCAATATATTTTCTTCCTGTGCAACTGGTTCTTCCGACTCTTTGATGTTAACATTGGCATGAAGACCTTTCCACGATTTGTTCTAATCTTCAGAACTGTCGTTTATAAACACTCTTTACACTTGTTTTTCTCTCCTCATTCTTGTGTATGTCTGTTAGCGCACAGACACAATTAGTGAAAACTCTACAAATTTTAAAATGTAATAAATCATGTTTATTTATTTTCTAGTAGATGAAGTATTGTATATCATTGTTAACAATTTTTTATTTTTATTTGTATGTTACTATTTACTTTCATCTTGAGATTTTTGTTGCTTTTTATCGCAAGACCAGATTCCCTTCGGTCGTAAATAAAGACCCAGGGGGTCTTATTCTTTATTCCGATCTGCACTGTTTATTTATATACTTAATTTGATTTGTTTACCGAAACTGACACGACCCATTAACAACAACCACGGCGCAGAAGAGGTTGGGGTAGGGAGCGAACTTTAAGGTCTGATTTGGACTTCTGCTTGTCATTTGAGTCCTTGTAGCTTAGATGGCAAGAGTGGTGGTAGGATGGATACCTAGCCCCCCTCCACGTTATTTATTTACTCATAGCCAAAGGGAATCTGGTCTGAGAAAAGATGCGATAAAAAATATTAAGATGAAGGTAAATAGTAGCATAAAAAGGAAAAAATTGTTAGTAATAAATCATTTTATACTATTTCCTATTTTCAATATGCCTCTCCAAAAATGTAACTTAAGCTTAAGCTCTATAAGGAAAATATTTTTTAAAAAGATTTTAAAAATTATTTTCAATAGTTGCTAAAATTATTAATCTTACTAGCCGAATGAATACCCATCCTATGTCTGAGTTATTCAGCTAGTTTTAAATAAAATTAAAATATCTTTTTTTTTTTTTTCTTATTATAATAATAATAAATCAACCTGTTTGAGGTCAAATTTTTTTTGCAATGTGAAATATTTTGAGACCATAAATATACTGATTCAGTCTGCTGTCGAAATTTTTCTTCATTTTTTAAAATTAATAATTAGCCGACATCTGTTCGCTTAGATGAAACAACCAGACACGGTTTCATTCCATATCAGCAGCAGTTATGGTTACATGTACTTACCATAGCTCCATTATAATAAGCATTCATTTTTGGTATAATCACAAAAGTAATGATTTGAAGACACCACCTGGAAAACATTAAAACAAGAAAATTAAAAAAAAAAAACTCCTCCCACATGGATTGTACACCTGAGGAAGGCTGAAGAATGGATTGGCTGAAACATTATGGTAACAATGAGAGTAATAGTTCCAATAACTTTGGGAATCATAATCATAATTACTCATCACCATCTCTAAATTTTATAATGAATCTTTATTTCCTTGTTTGTTGATCTATGCTTGAATATGACTTCATACAGACCTTCCAAATTGTTTCATTATTGACCCAACAACTCTTCTGAGTGTGGCACGATGTTTGTGTAGTCATGGTGTTTCTTTTGGCCAATGTCAGGCCACTTGAGCTGCCCACATTTTCAATCTCAGCTATCAAACATATTGTTATCAAATAACTGAAATCAGTCTTTCAATAGCCTGTATTTTCCAATTTCTGTATGAGGTGGGTGTGTCTCTGAAAAACAAACTAGCCGGCTTACCAACTATGTTCATATTTGTCAACCCTCTTCAGAAGATCTGTAAACAGAAACAAACACTAATAAAATATTTTATGTTGCTTTTTGGCTGAAGTTGGTAACAAAAACAAAAAAAGCAATTCTAACAATCTTTTTGCTGTATGACAAATGGAAAACTAAAATCATCTGTTAAAGAAAAGGCACTTGAGTGTTTATCAGCAATTGTTCAACTAGAAATAAAACAGTCTCACGCACACACATATACACACACAGATATTAGAAACCGTCAATCAAAACTGTCAATATAGGTTGTGTACATGGAGCTAGAGGGCTGAAAATTTAAACGTTTACTGTCAAGAATAAACGTTTTTTTTTTGTTTTTTGAACCCACCCCTCAAAAGGTTTTAGTTTTTTTTTGGGGGGGGGGGTCAATTTACAATGTAATTTTATGCTAAATTGTTCCCTTTCCAATTTTTTAATTGATCACCCGAAAATGGGATGGTGCTAAAAGACATTTATCAAGTGATGGTTTCTATTGTGTGATTAACAACCTGTTTTTCAATTTTTATTTTTGTGAGTAATTGTTACAGTTGGCTTGAAGTTAGATTGTAAAATCTTCCTTTCTTTCTCTCTTCCTCTCACATTTGTTGGTTGAGGGTTCTTCACTACATAAACAAATATTTGAGGGTTTCAGCAATAAAAATGTTGGGATGCACTGATCTGTAGGACTAAAATGACCGGAATATTGATTGCTGGCCAATGATTTTATGCGATCTCAAAGAATTTCTTTGCTGCTTTCTGAAATCTTGTCTGCTTGGATAGTGCAATGGTTAGCATGTCTGCCTCACATGCAGAAGGTTTGATTCCCGGTATATGAGAGTAGAAAACTGTTCATTACGATAAATTTTCCTATGCGCTTGGCAGCAAATTACATATACTCTAAGCTGTGTGATTAGGTATCCCTTCGGTGGACATGCATCCGGACATTGGGTGGTCAAAAACTTGTAAGAATAAAGTTCTGGTTTTGACCAGACTTGACTTGCAAGGATCACTAAGCTGACACATGCAACAGAAACCGGGATACTTTACCTTTCCTTCTTTTGTCTCACGCAGGGGAAAGTTAATTTTAACCATCTCTCCAAGCTTGAATACTTAGAGTGGGTGAAAATAACTTTATTATTTATTGGGCAATTGTAGTCAGACTTGCTTTACTTTGGACTGTACAACAATTTGCCTGCTGTGTTAAAATTCAACATAGGTACCGGCATTGTCCACCAATTTCTGTAAGCATTTTGGTATAGCCTTGATAGACATTTGCAAGAGGCCTGGCGGTATATTGGCAATAACATGTTGAATGCGCTCCTTCAGTTCGCCATCCCACCCCGCAGGAAGTCACGAAAATAGAACAATATTTACAGAAGTTACATATAATTTTTAATAGGGAGCTAATTCTCACCCACTGTATGTATACACATACATACAGGGTGGGTGAGATTGATATATATATTATATATTGATATATATTATATGTGTGTGTGCTACCAAGGCATTAATAATAAACTGCTGGTCTGATAGACCATTAGTTAGTGTAGTGAGTTTGATTCTCACAGGTGCCATTCTATTGTGGTGTTGTGTCAGACTATGCTAAGGTTAGAGTTCAAACTTTCATTGAGCGTTTCAATCTCCCTTATTCACCCCCCCCCCCCCCCCCAAAAAAAAAAATAAAAACCACTGGCTGATAATCACTGGGTATGGAAACCGGAAGTAATTGTCAAGACATCAAAATGCCTCCCCCTCCCCCCTATATCTACAGGAAGAAAGAAAAAAACTGAAAATTTTCAGTGGGAGATGTTCTTGGTTTCTTGAAAGGGGGTGAGGGCGGTGCGCTCTCCAAAAGTGATGTTAGTGCATTTAATTCAGAATCTTCCTGGGGAAATAACTGATGGATCATCTGACGAGAAAGTGTGTCAGGTGAGGAAAATGTTGCTGAGTCATCTGGAGATGAAAAACAACAGCCAAGATATTAATATGGATTCTTTGATGTCTTGCTAAAAATGTGCCACAGGGTTTAGAGGTTATTTATTTATTTTTGTTGTTGTTTTTGTGTAGCTAAAGTATTAAAGAGCAACATTATGGAAGGGGACGGGGGACAAACTTTCCAAATCGTAACCCTGCTGTTCAAAAAAACTGATAGCAAGTTTCACAGTAGCTATTTTCGAAATTTAATGACTTTGTGCCTAGTTTGCTGTGATAGGAAATGTAAGCAGATATGATGAGCATTTGTTAGCATATTTATGATACACAGAAGGTTGAAAAGTTTGAAATTTGATTCAAGTGCTGGGTTGGGGAAGTTAAATATCAGCAACTAGTCTACAAGATAAATAATTTGGCCAAATAGGATGACTTAACTGTCAAAAATGCATCGTATCATAAGGACTGATTTGACCGCTCACTGCATTTTCTTTTTTTCTTTCTTTTTTTAAAACTTTCGTATTGCAATGACTGTTTGAGTTTTAGTAAAAAAACGATTATTTAAAAAAAAATTAAATCTAGTATGAGATTACAAGGACATTTTTGGAATCTGTCAGATGAGATTTCAATAGTTTGAATTGTGCTAAACTGTAGATGTTTGTATTTATGTACATTTGAATGTTTTTTAAAATCTTTTTATGAATTTTGTATTTTAGAAGTTGATGTGTAAATATTGTGTATAATTTGGAAATGAGGCATAATAATAATCATGTCAGTTATAGTAATCTAATTGATTGACTCTTTCAAGACAAACCTATTAAGATACTTAATGTGTCATTGTTCTCCACTTATACCCTCATCGAGGATGTCGCAGGGTTGGGTACACACGTGCAATTGTCAGTAAGACCCACTTCTGGCTTGTCAAAGCTTTCTGTTTACAGCACCTGTTATTCTCCAATGTCACCCATCTAGGTACTGACCAGGCTCTATGTTGCTTAACTTTGATTTTTACGAGAACCGGTGTATCCAACTTGATTTGGCCGTTAACCCTTAGCCTCTGGTAGAGGTTCCGCAATCCTAGTCCTTGTGCTGAGTGCTTAGCAGAGAGGCATTGAGTACCATTTAAAAAAGTCTTTGGTATGACTTGGGTTGGATTGAACTACGACCTACTGAAGCAAGCACTCTACCCCTGGGCCACAGTGATTGTTATTAAGCTGCTTAATGCCTGAACTAAAATGTCCCAGTAGACTTTATAAAGAGATCTATTGGACATATATTCCAACAGACATAGAAACCTGGGGTGTATGTACAAGGTGGGTGAGAATTAACTCCCTATTAGAAATTGTATATAAATTTTGCTCTATTTTCATGAGACATTTTATTTTAGTCCTTAGAATTCTACCATTGTATGGTCCAAAGTAAAGCTAGTTTCACTACAATCAACCAATAAATAATAAAATTATTACCAATTTTCAACAGGGAGTTTCTTTTCACCCACCCTGTTTATATCCCAGGAGTCTCAAAAGGGTTAAGACCCTTTTGAATTCCTGAATTTGACAATGGATTGGCTTGGCTAAAACAATGTGATGGAAAGCAACAAAAGATGATACTATTCAAAATTAATTAAATGTTCTTGTGCACTTTGTTTTTTATTTTATTTGAGCAGTCATGAGACCTTTTTATTTAAACAATAACCTTAAGTTCAACGATGTGGCCACCATCCTTAGGTCCATATCTGTCCATGTGGTTGCCTCCATTACTAGCAACCTGAGAAAATTGATATATTTAGCATCACTAGTTGTGGTAGTAGCAGCTGGTAGATGATGATTCACCCAAAGTTTGGGACCAAGGTTCATTTCAATCCAACATGATACGGCTTGAGAAAATTGATTTCTAATATATTAAGGACTGACAGTGACCGAAAAGTGAAGTGTCTTATAGACGGAAGATGAGATGGTTCACCCAAAGGTCTGAACCAAGTTTCATATCAATCCAACATGAAAATTGATATTTAACACATTAGGGACTGACTGAAAAGTGTCTTATAGAGATGTGTGGATACATCTATTCTACAAATGTTATTTACATGGTTTTATTAAGTTTTAGTTCAACTATTTAGTTTCCCAAATTTTCCTTTTAAAATAATCAGATATTGCTTGCTTATATGCATCTCGAAAAGTTCCCTGGCATTACTCGATGAAAATAGCTTCTAATATTGTAATGGATTTTTGTTGGCCAAATTTCTCAGCCTTCACATTTGAAAGAAGTTAATTTAAAAATAAAAACAAACTGTTTACTTGATTTTTCCTCACGGCATATTATAAATCTTAAATCTCTGTTCAAAATATCATAACTGACTTTGTAGCTTTTTAGGATTTGTTTTTAAGCATGAATGTTAGAAACCAACACCCAAAACTGTCAACATAGGTTTCTTCAGTCTTTACGTTGGTCTGGCTGGCTATGTATGTATCACTTGTACAGGCCGCA
>VCCN01005109.1:8038415-8050292 GCA_006491835.1 Architeuthis dux | reverse complement strand
TTTTATTGATCACTGCCCAACAAAATTCGAGAGAAGCAACTTATTTCATTGATCACCTGTTTTTCCAATTCTTTAATTCATCACCCCCAACATGGCATGCTGCCAAAAGACATTGTTCACGTGACGGTTTCTATTGAGTGACTAATCGGACCTTGTATTGATTAAGCTTATTTTTATCATTTGGCAAATTGAAGAAAGAAAAGAAAAAAAAAACTATTAATAAAAAAAATGATTGTTTTTCCAAGGAAAACGATGTTTAAAATATTGAAGTAACTGGCCCAAGGTGAAAATAATAAAATAACATGTTTACTGGAATGTTTTTTATTTCCTTTCTGCCACAGCAATAGCTTTGTTTTGTTTGTTTTTAATTTTTAAACTCCACTTTTTCATTGGTTGTTATGACTTGCAGTTAGCAAATGAAAATGCTGCTTTCTTCCGTGTCAGTGTTGAAGATATCTATACCTGCTGATACAGGGTTTCTTGTAAATACGTACTCATTATTGTGAGTACATTTGGAAAACTGGGGTGGGGAACGATTTTTTCTTCTTCTAACAAGTGAAATGAGTGACGCACTGAAATGGGAGAAGTTGTTTTCCATTTTCCTGACTAAATGACTTATGATTAATTTTATGTAATCTAACCAATTGCACTTAGCTCCTGTGAATGACATTCTTACTGAATAGTATAATTAATTTAGCTTTAGCCTAACACTGGATTATGTAGGGGAGAGGTACATTGGCACAAGACAATCAACATTTGAAATCCTGGCTTTAACCTGGGCTTGAACACCGATCACTAGCACCAATGGGGAAACTTTAGCCATCAAGCAATCCCTATGATTTTTAAATTTAAATTTAAAAAAAAAAAAAAAAAAAAAATTAAAAAAGGATTATTTAGCTTAAATTAATATTTGTCATTAATAAAGTGGTCTCCAAACTTTTCAGTAAAAGGGCCACATTTTTACATTTTACTGATTTTTGAAAAAGAAATCCGTTTTATAAATAAACTAGCTGGGGTACACGGTGTTGCACTGGAAAGCAAATGATATTTTATAGAGATTTCATAATCAAATAAGGGGGGGGCCAGCAGACCCGCAGAGGCTAGAGCACACCCTGGGTCAGATCTGCATACCCCCTCCTAAAACCTCAAAATAGTGAATTCATGTGCTCACTTTTGGCATTAGTCCATTTTGATATAAGAACTATCGGATTTAAATTGCGCTCGTGTTTGGGTTGGGAACAGGATTAGAGTTAGGGTTTTTGCTCTGAGAAAAACCTGTTTTATCGTCAGATTAGGGTTAGATTCCTTAAATACTGCCAAACTGACATAAGCACTGAAAGAAAGGAAATTCACATCCGCAGTTACCTATGACGAATGGAAAGTAAGGGTGCAGTTTAGCATTATAGCTACGTTAAAGTAGTTTTTAATCACTGCTACCAAAGGTTTAGGTTATTCATGTGTTCACACATTTATATGTATCTATGTATCTGGACTTTGCCCAGCCCTAACCGTTCATAGTAGAAACTTGAAATTTTTCACACCCACTCCTCTCAGTGTGTAGGGAAAATGTCTTTTGTTTTTTGAAAATTCCCCTCCAAAATACGGTTTTATTGGTTCAGTTTTCAATATAAGCTTATGCTAAATTGGTCACTAGTTTGTGCCTGCTTCTTTTTTGAAAATTCCGATATTTCTTAGTGATTACAGCCCAAGTTTTAATTGATCACCCCCAACACAGCATATATGGTGCAAGTGATTTTTGAAATACTAGTTTTTCATGTGAGTGCGAACGCACCCCCCAATTTTTTTAATTTTATTTATTTATTTTATTTTTTGCAAATTCGACCTAAAAATGTGTGCTGTATGTAAATTGAGACCTGATTTTGAATAGGCCTTTGTTTTTTGCCTGTGATGCATAGTTCTTGACTTATAAGAGTACATACACACTTCACTACTTTATAGATGAATGAAATTTAAATGAATGAGTTTTATTTAGATCTTGTTTATAATCAGCATGATCTGATTCAGAACAAAAGAGAAATGTGACCATTACAAAGAGACAAAGCCGTGTTTACACTGAGAAATGAGTGAATGTGTCAAACATTAGCGAATGCTTGGAAAAAAACAATCAATTACTAAACTGCACGTGTCAACAGTCTAACTGGACGATGGGTTGGGAAGAAACAAAAGGAAATAATTAGTTTTATTATTTATAAATATTTCAAGTTGTTGTGGGCAGATAACATCTTGTTGTGGCCCAGATGCGGCTCAAAAGGGTATCCTGCAAATTCATAGCAGGGGATTTCATAGCAGAATTTCTAGCCGAAATGAAACGATAAAACATCCGCTTCATCTCATGTCGCTAAACTATGAAACTTAACTGTTTGTCACGTTATCAAAGGAAGCAGAAGGAAAATGATTAGATTTAAATTTTTTTTTTTTTTTTTTTTTTTTTTTTTCAGTGATAATTTATTTGCCATGAAATGACAGTAATGTCCAAGGCCACCTTTTGAACAAGGTTTGAATGCATTGGTCCTTATTTAGCCACTAACTTCATAATGCTTTTTACTTTAACCGTGCCATTGCAAAATGCAAGGGTTGAAGCAGAGAAAGAAATAGGATCAATTTATTAGAAAGTCAACCAAAATATCAACATAGGTTTGTTTCTTCAGTTTTTAAGTTGATCTGGCTGGCTGGCTGGCTATATATGTATCACGCCTGCAGGCTGCACCAATGAAGCTAGAGTGAAAATTTAAGTATATACACGTTGTCTAAAGAATTCTTAAATTTGCCATCAGCAGCAGCGGACGACTCAGTCGATTCCGCTAACAGCTGAAGCAGAGGCCATTTGGAAACAGGAAAGCTAATGATAGCTGAGTTATTAATAAAATGCAAAAAAGATATTTGAAAAAAAGAATTGCAGATAAAGAAAAACTTATTTTGACTTAAAGAAAATTCCTTTTTTTTTTTTTTTTTTAAATTTAATGAAAGCATTTCAGTGTAAATGTTTACTTTAGCATATAAAAGTTTCTTAAAGAATTTAAAATTCCAGTGTAACTAAGTAATGTATACAATGCCTATCTTGAATTGTTTGATTCAATGAACAGTCCTTGTAATTTCATTAAGACTGCTAGGCCTAAGCTTCCCTTCCTACAAATCAAATCATTTTTTTCTATTCAATCATCTATTTGTAAGATCTGCAGTTAATTACAAATGTGTAAAGTTCTGATTGGGCTACAAAGGGAAATAATCTGAACTTTATTTCTGACTTATCTAACAGAGGCATTGGAATACCATCGGATTTGGTAATCTAGTTATTCTGGAGACAGTTTCAATACCAGCCTGAAGCCTTGTAGCACTATTGACAGGCTGGTATTGAACCTCTGCCTTCAGATTCACTTGATTTCAAAATTCGACGCTATTCCAATGCCTGCATTGGGTAAGTTTCTGAGATAAAGATCGAATTACTTCCCCTTGTAGCCCAATCTGGCAACTCTGATATGAAGCATTGTCATTATTCATATAATAATTCAGACTGTTTTGATCTGTATGTTTCAGCCAGTAGTGTGCTCCCCCACCCACCCTCATGTTGCATCTGGGAATCCTTGAATAGATTCCCTTGTTTTGGTTTATTTTGTGGTTGTGAAAATAAACTGACATTTTGTTAGCTAATGCTATTAAAAGAACATTCTCATATCAGCTGATAAGGAAGGCATGAAGCCAACAGTCCCTGCACTGTTCCATTGTCAGCTCTCTTGATTATTTTAGCTGACCTTTCATGATTCTTCCCGAGTAAGGGTGTGTGAGATGCCGTGACAGGCTCCCCCACTATAATCAAGACTCCAAGCCTTGGTAGTGTAGATGGCGAATAATTGCCTTCTAAAAATATTTTTGTTCATTTGAAATAGTTATAAGAACGGAAAATTTCAGCTATGGTTGTTTATGTCCACTTCACACTGATGCCCTTGAGTAAGGCATGAATCCTTTTCTCTCTACACTCTGTGCCATTGTCAGATATCTTGAGAGAATATCTTATTGATGGCATGCCACAATGGTTGACAGTCAATGAGTGAACACTTGGGCAGATCACTCTCCCATAACTACTTTACTGCCTTACTGCCTTTGCAGTAGTAACAGTAAAGTGCTGTTATATTCATTGTCAACCCTGACAGGGAACAGTTAGTGAAAATTATTTAAAAAAAAAAAATATTTCTGAGGAAGGCCAAAGAATGCATTGGGGTCATTCCATGTCAAATCAACAAATTTTTAAGGCAAAAATACCCTGACCATCACGGATTGGACATAAAGTTTGAAAATCAATATCTCAGTTGTTTTTTACACCTAGACATTTCATTTATATACCATTTTAAAGTACTAAAGTAGATCTAAAACTGTTATTGTATACATTTTGACCTCTGGGGTAAAATGCACATAATAAAAGTTTTAGATCTACTTGAGTACTTTTCATACTTTGTCATACTTTCAAAAATTAACATTTTTTACAAAGTTCAGAGGTCAGTATCCCCGGAACCCTTTGAGCCAGAAATGTGAGACAGGTGCCATTCAATTTGTCTCATAAAGATCTATAATTGCACCAGATTTGAACAGAATCTGTGACCCCTTGTTGATTTGACAGATAAAAATAACAAGGATGAAGATACTTGTTTGAATAACTGGTAAAATCATTACAGTGATTCATCTTTAAATTTCACTCACAATTTTTTAAATTTAAGTGATACAAACAACTTATTTCCCTGATGAATTTTCAAATTGGTTTGTACATTTCAAGAATTTTTCAGACTAGTATCTTTGTTCTTGTTGTTTTTATCACAGCATTCTGGCTGATCTGTTCAGAAGGTGGTTGAAACCTTCTCATTACAGACAAGGATGCGGATACAAGTCTAAAAACTCGAGATAAAGACCCATCAGAGAATTTCAGACAATATTTAATTTGTAATTTTAAAAATGTATGTTTCTTGCTTATAGTGCTCTCATGCCTTCAGCTGGTGAGAATCTGCAGTTGTCTTGAGCTGTAAATAACTTTCTTCCTCATCCAATAATTGGGGAATTTTGTTGTCTGCAGAATCTTGCCGCAGGAATTCTAGCTTTTTGCTGCAAAGGAAGAACAACTGTTGCATCACGCAAACACCTTCTTTTTTTAAAAACTTGTCTGATTCAACATCCAGATTTGGATGATGCCGTAGGGTAGCTTTTTAAAAAATTGTATTTTAAACCTTTTAAGTTTTTCTTTATCTCTTTTATTATTATTATTATTATTATTATTATTATTATTATAGAAAGATATGTTTTTAAAAAAACGAATACTTTCCCTTTCATGTTATTTCATTTTTAATCTTCCTGATGTTGGATTAAAAACAAAACAAAAAGAAGCCTTTTGAACTTCTAAATCATTTGTACCTAAGCATCATAGAAAGTTCCCTATTACGAAAGTTTATCGTTGTTTGTGTTGGCACCGTTCTTTACCAGTTATTATTGAACCAGCAATATTTTATGAGCAAGAATAACTGGCATTGCCTTGGTCATAACTTCAACAAAAAAAAAAAATCATCCCTAACTTTTTGTTGGTGGAATTTGTTCATTCGGCAGCATATCTGATGTTGGAACTTATTTGAAAGTTAAATGACTTTGAGTGCATTATGTTAAAAAAACCAAAAAAAAACCTTTACCCCCCCCTCCCCAAAATAATTTCTACAAAAGGTTTTTCAACTGTTTCTTATGGTATCGGGTGTGCTTGATACCATACTATAAGTCTACCACAATCTGACCACTGGAAAGGTATGATTTTCAAGATGCATCCAAAATCGCTGCCAAATCCTTAAAATCTGACCACTTGAAAGGTAGAATTTTGATAAATGAATAATAAAATTATACCATTCCAGTGGTCAGACTGGTATATTTTTAGTATGTTATTGAGCACACCTGATACTACAAAAAAATGTTGAAACCTTTTGTAGCAATTTTTTGTGGGTCAAACCAAAAATGCACTCCACTAATTATCAGCAGATACAGGAATGACACAAAATTGTTAGTCACAACTGCTGTAAATTTCCAAAATCAATCTACATTTTCTAAGGAAAAACAACCTCTTCAATTCGGTATTTAGACAACCTCTTTCTGAATCAAATTGCAGCACAGGCGGCACCATAAAACAGAACCGTCTCTTGGTTGCCAGTCCCAACAACCTCTGTGGGAAGGTCTGGCCACTAGAAGAACTGCAATGGATATGGAGAACACTCCTAAATCTTTGTTTGTGAAGTCATGATATAAAATTAGGTATCTCAATACGTCCACAGCCTTATCTAGATGGATAAAATAAATTATCTAAAATTTGAAACAATCTCTCAAAACTCCACACACTGAGAATGATTCATCCTCTTCCATCTTGTAGTCCAGTCAAATTAGAGTTGGACCGAGAAGTAAATACATCATTAGCAAATGTTTCATAAAAAGTTGCATCATTTTATGTAGAATAACAGAAAGAATAAAAACAAAACAAGACCTGATTGTTTAGGGAACATTTTTACAGCACATTCAAAATTGTAGTATTTTCAGTCAGTTTTAGCTATTCGGTCAAAAACACAAAATCGTATTAATAATACAAATATTGCCACTGAAGTGCTCTATGTAATGTAAGTAGACTACAATGAATATTCAATATTAAATGACTCTATGCAGATATTTCATGACAATACAGGGTCATGTAAGGTCAAATTAAAAAAACTGACATTAGTGCTTTCGAGAGTTTCACTTCTAGATTGACCTGTTTGTCTACAACACAATTAAGTTATACACACTCTGTATATCTTTATGATAATCTGCTTACTTAATATAAAAGAAAATCAAATTGTAAAATAAGAACAATACTATCTTTTTTACTAATGTAGTTTTCTCAAAGTAAACATCAAAGAGACGCTCAATCATTTTTGGCAATATCATCAATTTCGTCCCACTCGGTTACCTCCGTATTACAGCAGTTGAAACCGCAGCAATCTCCACAAGCTGTTAAAATTTCAGACCGTTCATGTTGCATGCGCATGCGTTGGACTTGCATGGATTACGTGACGAAGCTTTGCAGTTACATCATATGAATTTGAGTAAATCGTCTACTGCAGGAACCTCCGCTGTCATGATTGGTTCCAATTCATTTTTCACTATTTTCCAACTCTATCAACCTGCAAGTGAATACGCCAGCTGTGGTGCACAACTGCACGCTCAGTTGGTGCTAGCTTCTCAGGTAGCAACTTGGATGATGACACAGCCATCTTCATGAAGCTTGCGAACCTCAGACTTGAAAGAGAATCATCAGGCTTTCCTCCATACATCAAAACAGTGAATCTAATCCCAGCAATGTCGAGGCTATATTGTAACAGATCCGGATGTGGCGGCGGCTATGTCTCTAGGACAGTGGTTCTCAACATAGGCGCTAGTGCCACCCTGGGGGGCATTGGTTAGTTTCAAGGGGGTGTTTGAGCTTCTAGCTGGGGCGTTGTGGAGATTCTGATTTACAAATTGCTCCACCCTGGAGGCAATCTTACGCAGGTTCTGCTCTACTGACTAAGCTAACAGTTCTCATGGTAGGCAGGAGTCTTTTAATCCTACATTTTGCTGGCCTCTCTACTCTCACGTTCGTATTTAGGCATGAATATAATGTGGTTCTGTGTCGAAAGTATGAAATTAATATCTGACAGGATATGATAATTATAAATACTAAAGGTCTTTATAAATATATTCTGTCGGATATAAAATTATCCATCGTGTGTGTGTGTGTGTGTGTGTGTGTGTGTGTGTATTTGCAATCTCCAGGAATTGAAAGATTTTTTAATTTAAAAAAAATTAGAAAACTGTATAAAATTCACTCCGCAGTCCCTATCAAGATTTGGGCCTCTTATACAGACTGTTGTATACGTGAACATCAGCAACAACCTTGAAAACTGAAGTAGATGATGAATGTCATGTTTGCAAATGTTTGTCTGTCAATATTTTCCCAACCCTCTCTCTGTGAATTGTCTTCCTGGTCTGCTCTATAGAGGAGGGCTGTTCACCATTCTCTGTTAGATGTGCTAAGTGTCTTTCTTTAAACAGCAGAGGTTACCTGATCCGCTTGAAGAATAGTTTGGCCCACCAGGGGTGTAAGCTTTATTGCTTTCTCTTTCACTTAGGTACTTTGTTATTGCATTTGTCATAACTCCAAAGAATGAGTGATTCTTGCAAGGAGATGATAAATATAGATATTTTTTTTAATAATACGTGTGTTAGGACCTGCTTACTAGATAAGTTACATTTGGAGCTATTGGTTGATGCTTAAGCCCAAGAAAAAGCCAAGCTGTTAAAAGCTGATTTTCAAGGCAGGCAGACTAACCTGGATTGGAACATTGGTGCAACGCAATCTTCCTACCTCCAATGTGTCCATGTGCCTGTTGTCTGTCATTGATATACACACATACAAAAAACACCAATAAAGAAACTATATTTATCTTCCAATGACAGTTACTGAATGTTTGTACATTTTTCTTCATAGAACGAGATACAGCAGGGGACGTTTCAAACTGTTGTCATTGACTGATGTATTTTGTTATGCAACACTTATTCAAGAAGATTCTCTTGACGTGGGGGCTGGCTCAGATTCATCATGGGACAGATTTTCAGAGTTTGCGACCGAAGGTGAACTGGTAGCATTTGAAATACTAGCTTTGAGGAATTCTGATTAGTGTCATTCCACTGCAGACTTGATTGACATCACAGACACAACAATGCAGAATCTTGTAATAAACAAACAGCACTCTGAATTGTGGTATTCCATAACACAATCATTTATTTTTATTTTTCAATTATGAGTGGTCTACATATAATCTGAAGGGTTATGAAATAAATTGCTAGATTTAGTGTTATTTTTATCGGCAGGTTTGGTAATTGTTAATTTTACATAAAGTGGTAATTATTTTAGAAATTGTTCAGACAAATATTCTTATTCTTGTTTGTTTTGTCACTACATTTCAGCCAATCTATACATTGTGATAAAATCAACAAAGTTGAGTCTAAACAGTTAATGGAATGATAATGACTTGTTTCAGAATTTCAAATAATGGAGGCTGAAGAAAGTATTAGCTGAAATTTGGTGATAAATATTCTCATCTTTGTAGGTTTTATCAAAACAGTGCCATCTCGAGGCATAAGCAAACTAAGTGGCTGCCTGTGGCGACCAGCGAACCACCAAGAGATGGTGGTGGGCCACCAAATCAAATTCTGCTTAGGGCCCCATAAAGGCTTCGGCCGGCCTTGTGTAAGAATGACGAATCGATCCAGAATTCTAGTAAAAAAAAGTCGGTTTTATATAAAATCTCAGCTTTTTTTAAAACTGTTTTAGTCTACATATTCAAGTCATTAGTTGTGAAGAAAAAGTAAATTTGTAATGAAACGTTGTCAAATTCTTGCTTAGAATTTAACCATCTTTCAATGCCTTGAAAAACTTGGAAATTTTCAGCCAGAATCTATTTTGAACACACTTTACCGAAATAGATTTAACTGAAAGTAACAAAAACTAAAAGTCTCTTGTTTGGGCAAATCATGTATAAATTATAAAGAGGGAAAAACCATGAATAATTTCATTGTTTTAAATGTTGTAATCGCCGCTACCCACAACACTGGTTTATTGTTGGGTTTAGGTTATTCATGTGTTCTCACATTTATATGTATCCAGACTTTCATTTTAATGGTGTTTTTATTATGCTACTAACAACTATAGATGATAATAACAAAGTAAAGAAACATTTTGATTTTGGGATGGTTAAAATTGTTTTTCGGGATGGTTCTGGGACGGTAGTGAAAAAAGTTAGTCTGGAGCCCTGAAGAGTACTAATTGATTGAAATATATAAAACTCTGCCAATGTTTATGTAACCAAATATCCTACCCCACAACACTTGTGCAGACATTGATGTGTGAGAAATTGCTTATTAATGCATTGGCAAATTGATGTAAAGGATGTAAAAATCTATGAAATGAAATGATTTTCAATACTTTCTTTTATAATCGTGTACCTTTTATATTGGTCAGTAGATACCATGCAGTAATTAGACTGTAGGTTACTACCAATTGTTTCCCATCTCATCTTTTTATAATGTGCGTGGGTTACATATTTTAGTAGGTGTAACAATATTTGTCTCTGCTTGACCATTCTAAGCTAGACTTGAAAGTGTTCATTCTCTGCAGTGACTGTAGCTTTACTCGGACAGTTCCAGTCTGCTGTTACTGTTGCAGTGAAAAACTGGTTCCTCATGCCAGTTTCAAGTTGCGTTTAAAGTTTGTATCTGTGGCCTTGTGTGTGTGTGTGTGTGTGTGTGTGTGTGTGTTGAAATGTTCAGCATGTGCTTGTTTGGGCAGATAGGGCAACCGTGAGTGGTGGTTGGTCAGGATGCAGTAGGTTTCTATCATATCAGCTCTTCTGCGTCTGTATGCAAGAGTTGGTATATCGAGCTGTTATAGTCTGCTAGCGTAGGGGAGGTCCTTCAGTTCAGTGATTATTTTAGTGGCTCTCCTCTGCACTTTTTCAATTGCGTCCTGGTTACGCTTCAACTGAGGAGACCATACACATGATGCGTATTCCAGGTGTGGGCAGACGAGATTTATCATGCATAGAATTTATGAATGAAATGGAAAATAATAATTAAATGCTACCTCCATCTAATGGGCAGTGTTGCCTATTTAGTGCGTTTTGCACTAGATTCAGTTATTGTTTTGGAAGTGCTAAATTAGTGCATTTGCACTTAAACATTTTGGCTATTTTTGACCATTTGTAGTGTCCTTTTCTTTTGCCACTTCTGGCTACTTTTGCCAAATTTAGCATTTTTTGGCAGGCAAACTAGTGTGAAAATATTTTTTTAGTTGCACTGTTAATGGGACCTGAATGAAAATAAATCCACTATAAATTTTGGAAGAGACGCAGTTACATTGCGTAACTTGATCTTTTTGTCCTTTGGTTTAAAGGAGAGATATTCTGTGGTGCCAAATGCTTATCAGATGTCTGGAATCAGGCCAAACCACTATCTCTTGTCAAAAGCACATTTGATCATACAAACTGCTTCTTATTCATTAATATCATTGATGATTTTCTTTTTAACTAGTATTTTCTTTCATCTTAATTTTTAGTTGCTTTTTATTACAACTTTACTAAGGCTGTCAGTCCCTAGCCCTGCATAGTAACCTGATATTTCTTTTGTGTCCTTGTGTGATCTTTATATAGTTGGTCCCCACGGTGTTGTCTTGTGCCGCCATTGGGAATGATTCAGTTTCTCTTTTTAGGTTTCCCTTGCACAACCTGCAATCCTCCCATTTGTTTTCTGAAATTTCTGCACAGTTGTTTCTCCCCATTTTTGGGGTTTCCTGGCACCCCATATCTCACCGTTAGGTTCCGCAATAATAATAATAATAATAATAATGAGGATAAACTATGAAAAATACTTTCAATTTCAATTCAATTTCAGTGTTCTAGAGATTATAAAATATTAAAATTCTCACAATTTAAATTTAAAAAAAAACAACCTTAAAATATTTATGAACGTAGTTCCACCTTGTATATTGGATTGATGTATGCCTTCTGATGTACATGTTACGGCTGTTTAGGCCATTTTTAACATCCTGATCCTAATGATAATAATAATTATAACAATCACTACCATTACAATATGAATTGACATTTTTTTGTGTGTGTGTGTGTATATTCGTACGTTTGTCAGTTAACATCTTTTTGGTTTGTCATGACTTGGATAGTTAAGAAAGAATGCTTGATTGTAATCAGTTTAAGTGAGTGATTCCTGAAGTATATTGAGAGATTGAGATATTTTTTCTCTTCGTTATGAGATTGC
>VCCN01005109.1:7957314-7968485 GCA_006491835.1 Architeuthis dux | reverse complement strand
GTGATGTAAACATTTTAAACGACATTGTGATGTAAACATTTTTTCATAAAAAAAATGCTTCTGCTTTCTTTCGCTTTTGCTCACAATCTTTCTGGACTGGATGAAAAAAACTTTGAGATTATTAATTTCGATCTCACACTTTTAATTTTAAACTTGTCAAAAAAGGTCCATGCAAAGTTAAAGCTGCGATCTTCCCTAAAAACACATTGTATTTGTTTATCTTGATAATACTACTGATGTATCAGCGATGTCATTCAGTATCGGGGCAAAATGTGCCTGTTTCAATTCTGTCAATTTGGGGGTGCTTGATCCATACTTCATCCCAGGCTGCAATAATGGAGCTAGAGGGCTGAAAATTTAAACTTTACTCTTTATTATGCCTAGACAATGTTTTTTGTTTTTTGAAAATTACACCCCAAAATAAGTTTTTAGTGGGAGGTTAAATTTGCAATGTACATTTATGCTAAATTGGTCCATTAGTTTGTGTCCGGCAGTGTCCACATTTATTTTTTGAAAATTCAAACTTTTTTTAATAGTTATCACTGCCCAACAAAAGGGGAGAGACATAACTTATTAATTGATCACCCCAAAACACAGCATACTGCCAAAAGACGTTGGTCACATGATGGTTTCTACTGATTGACTAACCAAACCTGTTTTGTATTTATTTGGGTTCGAAACTTTGATAGTGACAGATTCAATAAACCACTTCTCATATACCAACCTACCGTTGGTAACGGTATGCCAGTAAAATTTTATTTTGACCATCTATGATTTTATTACCCATTAAAGACGGTTCAAGTCATGAATTTGTTTATTCGTGAATGTAGAGCAGACAAGATCAATCTTTTGTTGCGTTTTGACTTGGTAAGACAAAAACCTTCTTGACTGCCACCCGCACTGAGGCGATGGCACTTGGGGTAGAGACCCTAAATCTTAGAATCCCTCCTCAAGTGTTTTGTGTCCGTCAGTGTTTGGGAGGGAAAGAATTAAATGGCAAATTAATAAGTCTCCGAATGGAGTCCCGTTGTGAAATACCGACCAGTGTTGGGACAGCATATTAGCATTTATGTTATTAGCCGAAATTACTCATCTCTAATTGCTTCATCCTTTCCTCGTGTCGCGTTCTCCTCCTCTTCCTGTCGGCTTCAAAGTCTCAACCAAAATACTAACTCATTAGTTGCTCTTTTCCCCCCCTCTTTCACCCCCCCCCCACGTTCTCCACCCAACCCCTTGCCATTGGTTAAGCGTTCCTACACCGTCCCTCTATCCGGATTTACTTCGGGAATAACCTTCCTTAATTGGCTGGCGATATTTTGGTCTGATTATCCAAGAATTTTGGTTTCCTGAAAGTCCGGGGAACCTCGCTTAATGGCGGACAATTGTAGAAGGTTTAATCAATCCTGGCATCCTGATGCTGCCTGGGCATCCATCGCCGAGACTTGAGGCAAAAGGGCAACGCAAGGCACTTTACTGAATTCATTTTTATAAATGATAGAAAAATGCCACCATTTGTAAATTACCCTGTAAGTGTCGTGGAGATTTGATGCAGTCATTATTAAAATATTGTTCTTTCAAAATCTTTAACAACAAAGTATGTAAAACGGTTCACCAAAATTTATTAATCTTCTGATTTCTATAAGTTTTCTAGAATTTGACCGGATTGCATAAATTAAAGCATTTTGTCAGTCTTTTTTTTCTTTCTGGGGTCTGAAATGATTTAAATGTACGAATCGTTTTACTATAACAATAGATTTTTTTGACACAATCTTTCAGCCAATCCAATTTTTGACCTTCCTCTGGAGTACAATCAGTAAAGGAAGTTTTTTTGTTGTTTTTTTTTTTTTTTTTTTTTTTTTTTTTTTTGTTTTTTTTTGTTAGTGTCCTATTTATTTTCCAACCTACAATGGCAAGATGACATGGTCAATTTTGAGTGTGAGGTAATTCGTATACCCTCCCAGTATGGCATTTGCCTTTCAATGGTAGATTATTTGAAAAAGAAAATAGCCCACTACATATCTGATATAAATGTTGAAATGGCAGAATTCGTCTTTCAAATTATTTAAAAATTAAAAAATTAGAAAAAGGGGTGATCAATAAATAAGTTAAACAGGTCTGGTTAGTGACTCAATAGAAAATGTAGCAGCATGCCGTGTTGGGTGATCAATTAAAAAAAATGGAAAAAGGGGTGATCAATGAATAAGTTAGTTCTCTTGTCTTTTGTTGTCCAAAATCGACCGTGAATGCTGCCAGACACAAACTAACGGACCAATTTAGCATAAACTTACCCCCCCCCCCCCTAAAACCTATTATGGAGGAGGGCATTTTCAAAAAGAATTTTTGTAGATATAATAAGGAGTAAACGTTTAAATTTTCAGCCCTCTAGCTCCATTGGTGCGGCCTGTATGTGTGATACATACATAGCCAGCCAGACCAGCTTAAAAACTGAAGAAACCATGGTTGACAGTTTCTAAAAATTCAGCTCCTTGGTTGCCTACATTGAATCGATTAAATATCTTTTCGATTTTCTGCTTTTCTTGCCTTTTTCTTTGCGCTTTCATATTAGAGACAAAAGAGGTACAATCCTCCAAGAACCAAATCTTCCTAGTACGGCATTGTTGACAAGTGACGGATTCTCAGTTTACTGACCTCTTTCTACCCTTCCCTCCCCCACCCCCTAGCTCTGGATCTATTGTTAAAAGGAACACAAGAACATTTTTTTCAAACAATGGGTAACCCGTTATCCACCCAGCGAACCAATCCATTCATTGGCACGCACTGTTTTTGGTAAAGTTAACTTCCCTCGAATGCTTGGAATGTTTGGCTTCCCAAAGCCAAAGCCAAAGCCATTGTCCTGTTTGTTTGTGTTGACATTGCTGCTGGGAACTTTGTTTTGCCCATTTCTCTGGCTTTGTTTCATCTAAGAAAATGTGTCTTGCGTGTTGTGGCGAGTCAATGTCTTGAGGTTCCGGGGTTTCTATTTTGGAACAAGGATGTGGTTTCGTAGTAATAGCCAATGGCACACATTTAATACTAAGATACTGAGTGACAAGTAGCCCAAGTATGTTTTAACATGGGACATTGTGAAGTTGACATTCACCAGCTATATTAGTCAGCACACAAGGCAGTGCAGTGTCGAGTTTGATGTTTTTTGGATCAGCAGTTCTTGATATATCTAATAAAAATTAAAAGATTATAGATCTTTTTTCATATTTTCTATAAATAATCTCTCTTGACTTCTGCTCTTTGGAATTATCTAAGTTTAGATGTAAAATATCAATTTAAATACTACAATTTTTGTCCTTACGTTGGAAATATAAAAAAATAATAATTTAATTTAATAAAAATGATGTAGACTTTTTTCTCTTTATGGTCATATTTGTTTTTAGTTTTTAATACATCTGAATGATTCTTTTTAAATCTATTGTTGCTCGTGTTAAACTCAAGGTTTCCAATCCCCATTGTTATCGAACCTAATTTGAAGCTCCCCACATTTCACACGCTTACCACTGCCCAGAAATGAATGTATATTTATTCGGCTCCACACGAGAGCAAATTCGATGCAAGGACATGTTTAATGTGGGGATCCACACACGTACATGTGGGGATGATAAACATTTCAAGTTCTCTCGGCACCTACCATTTGGTGTGCTTCAGACATTGACCCTGACCTTAAGTATAATGGGGAAGTGTAGCATGGGATGACGTACCCTGGAACTAGACGGTTGACCAAGGAGGATCAGATACTCCACTCTGATCCCAGCCCAAAGTCTGAAAAAAGAGGGAGAGGAAATTATCTATTTATATAATGAACAGTGCCTTTTTCTGTTTCTCTGTCTGTAACAATGGACTCTTCCACTAAAACATGGTCAGTAGTTTCCTTTCTTTAAAAAAAAAAGAAACTCATAGTTATTCAATTATAACGGGGATTAACTATTTGCTTTAAAGAAACACCAGGCAAAATTCTCCTGTTACTATCGAAGCAATAATTAAACCATTTTAGCTCCAAGGCCAGCTATTGTATTTTCCCGTGTATAAGACGCACTTCCCCCAAGGAAAACAAGTATAACGGTCTCCAGCGGAAAACTTATTTTGATTACCATATTGTCTCTATCATGTAACATGGTTTCTGTTTATAAAATGTAAAAAAACAATCGGATTTCCCATAACTCACTATATCAAAGTCATCATACAAAATTTCATTGAAATATATTTAAAAATAAAATTAAAGAAGTTATCCAATTTTAAATTACATATAAAATGTAAACAAACAATCGGATCGGCCATAAGTCACCATTTTTTAATTGCGGACGTTTCCATAACACTAACTAAATTTCAGAAAAAATCGTCAAGTATTGAAAAATCTTTTACAATTGGAACCAAAAACATGGGGTTTTGTCTATAAAACGTAAACAAACAATCGGAACACCCATAACTCATTATACCAAAGTCTTCAGACCTCCCCCAACCTTCATGCACAATTTGATTGAAATATCTTTAAAAATAAAGGAGTTATTCAATTTTAAATTAAAGAAGTTACCCACTTTTAAAACACGGACGACAACATTTTTTAATCAATAGCAAATCAGTCTCCAGCATTTTCAAACGCCGGAGACCAAAAGGTTTCAAAATCATTCTGTGTATTGTATACCACTGCAAAATGGTAAGCATCTTGCGTCTTCTTGTACATCAAGATCTCAGAGCGAGCGTAGTCACATACGTTTCAGTGCTTTTTCTTTCACTGAAATAGAAGTGCGTCTTGTGTACCCCGAAAAGAAATACCTTGGACGCAGTTTCGACTGAAGATAGTTGCTTGCTCAAAAGATTAATTCATATCACGAGATTTGCTTATTTTGACACCCGGGATATAATTTATAGCCTTTTACAACTGAAGTAGTAAGTCGGGGGCGGGGGGTGGGGTGCTGTGTGGGCTGATCGGCATTGGCAACCTTTTCTGTCTGCTGTGTAATTTATCATTGGCAAATACCTTAGTGCATTGGGCTTTTTTCACATTAACTCCTGCACGATTTATCAGTGCTCGATATGTGAGGGTGGACCCTCTCCCCCTCTCTCTCTCTCTCTGTCCCCCTCCCTCCAATGAAAAGGATGGTGGAGGTGCGGTGGGGGAGACTTCACACCCACGTACGTACGTGGTTTGTAATCTGCAGTCCACCCACCCACGTCTCCCATTGTCGTACTTTGTTTTAACTATCCTTTTCTTTTCGCCTTTGAACAGACAAACGTTTCACTTCTTAGCCACACGCTTTAAAACAAAACAAAAATCCCGTTTACCTTGACAGTTCTTTCGCAGTAAGAAAAAAAAAATATGTTAAGCGATTTTTCTTCTTGGGTTTAAATCATCTACTGCATAACTCGTCTCTGAAAGTCTAGCTGCTAATTAAAGAAGGAAAAATCTAATTTCCTTTAAAAGTAAAGATCGATCCTTTCTCTTTCTTCATCAGGTGTGGAAATGGAGGGGGGTACGCGAGGTACGGCGCATACCTACTTCACAATTTCCAGTTTTTTTGTATGTTCAATGTCTACTAATGCAAACATTACCGTATACCTAGTTCCCCAAAACCTAATCTTACTATATACCTAGTTCCCAAAACTCAGCATTACTGTATACCTAGTTCACAAACAACCTTACTGTATACCTAGTTCCCACAAAACCCAGCCTTACCGTATACCTAGTTCCCAAAAAACCTCATAGACCAAGATTAGGGTTTATGGATACATAAGCTTCTCTTGATCGAATGTTTTTTTAAAGGGATTAACAGATCATGATCGGAGTTTAGGTAGATTATTATCCAGTCTAAAGCCAAATAAATAATTATCTAAGTCTTTCTAAATAAAAAAGACAACTATAAGAGAAAGACATGTAAACAAATCTAGACAACTGCCAAGTGTATATATTATAGGGGTTACAGCACTTTTGTTTACATCACTTTAGCAAATATCAGTTTTTCTAAAATCACTTTTGTCCCAACAATATCTCCAAAGGTTCTCAGTGAATTTCAATGACATTTTATCAAATAGTTGGCCATGGGCTAAAGAAGAATTGATGAAGTTTTAGGGTTGATCTAGGGAATCTTTTTCAATTGAGAGATATTTTTTATTAAATCTTTGGACGGATCCTGGAATCTTTTTCCTCACAATCTAAAAAGAAATCCTTAGATCCACCCCAACATGTTATCAATTCTTCCTTTAGCCAATGGCCAACCATTCGACAAAATGTCATTGGAATTCATTGAGAGCTTCTGGAGATATTGTGGGGACAAAAGAGAGTTTAGACCAAAGAGATTTAGACTAAACTGATATTTGCTAAAGTGATGTAGACAAAAATACCCCAACCCATATTCTATGTTTACTTCATTGTCCATTTTGTATGTATACGTGTATGTATACGTGTGTGTGTGTGTGTGTCTATATGATGGAAAAAAGCATTTATTTTTCAACATAATCTCTATCATTGTCAATGTACTTAATTCAGAGGTGAATATTAATCACATGGATTAAACATTGTATAGTGAAAAATTCAGCTATTAACTACGTGTCACGCTAAGGACTCGTGAATCCCTCCTCGTGTATTGAGGGTGAGAGATAAGATCATTAAAAAAACTAATATTTATTAGAGAGGCATGGACTGATATTTTTTAGCGATGATAATTTTATTTTAAAGATTTTTATGACTACTTTTTACCTTCATCTTAATTTATTAGTTGCTTTTTATCGCAACTTTTACTCAGGCCGGTTTACCTCCAGCAGTGAGTAAAGAGTGTTGATCGGAAAATAAAGAATAAGCCTCCAACGCCATTTACACACTGCCGGAGGTAAATCGACCTGAGTAAAAGTTGCGATAAAAAGCAACTAATAAATTAAGATGAAGGTAAAAAGCAGTCATAATTTTAAACAAAAATAATAATGATTTATAATACTTCATCTAATAAAAATGAAAAAAATGAAAAATGTATAACTTTAATCATAATGTACGATATGGTCGGACTGTTTCCCTCGTCTGTGTTCATTTGTTCACAACCTATCGGTCGTGTACCCTCCGGCCTTCATTGGGTGTTCCTGGTTCTAAAATGTGGAATCACTATTTAGAGCGCATGCTTGATTCACATTTTAGAACCATGAAAACCCGACGAAGGCCTGAGTGTACACGATCGAAACGTGAATATTTATTTTCCAACATAATCTCTATCCTTGTCAGTGTTAATTCAGAGGTGAATATTAATCACATAGATTAAACATTGTATAGTGAAAAATTCAGATATTAACTACGTGTCACGCTAAGGACTCCTGAATCCCTCCTCGAGTATTGAGGGTGAGAGATAAAAAAAAAACACAGTAATATTTATTAGAGCGACCTGGACAGATATTTTTTTAGCAATAGTAATTCTATTTTTTAAACTTTCGGCCGTGTACCCTCCGGCCTTCGTCGGGTGTTCCTGGTTCTAAAATGTGAATTCCACATTTTAGAACCAAGAACACCCAACGATGGCCGGTGGGTACACGGCCGAAACGTTATGAACACATAGACGAGGAAAATAATCCGACCATATCATACATAATGATTAACACACCCCAGTCTAACTAAATTCAGACAAGAATTGTATAATTTTAATTCAAGAATCCATGTTTTCACCGCCGCCTCTAAATTTAGCCTAATTGTTTTTGTTTTTTTAACACAAGTATAATACAATGTGTATCGCTTTCTTATGCTCGCGTGTGCCATTGTAAACTGCTTGGATTTCACTTCAGTCAATTATTTTATTTACTGCATTAATTAAGAAATGGCAATAAGAATGTGTTTGTGTAATTGTCGGCTGTTTTCAAATAAACAAATTGCGTCAATTCTAAAAAGAAATCTGCCAAAAAATCGGAATTACCTGGAATACGGCCATATTGCCTCAAACATTAAGTAGGGCAAACCTGGCGGACATGGGCGTCCGTGGGGGGTAGGGGGGACGGTGCCCCCCCCGATCAGGCCTTCACATCTATGGTGAAGGTGTTTGAAAGTTGGAAACTTATAGTCAATAAAGGGTAATGGTGCTGTACAATTGTTTTATGTAACCCCAACTTAATGTACCCATATAACAAGATGGTATTATCTTCGCTGGTAGCAGGGTTGCCACTAAGATAGATTCCGAATATACCCCCCCCCCCCCTGTAAAAGTTGCAGTGGATGCCCATGTTGGTGGATTTATTGAAATGCACACTCTGGCTAAAACGAACACCCTGTGCTTTTTGTATTTGGGTAAGATCAGCCCGGAAAACAATCTGTTCACAGAATTCGTATTCTGGATGAAGTCATGTGCGTTCATTTCTCAGTAATACCCTTGAGAAAGGCATGTATTCAACTTTCTCTGAACTCTGTTCCATCCGCAGATGTCCTAAGGTCTCGTCACTGGTGTGTCACCGTAGTTGTTGGGAAGTGCAATCAGGTCACGGGTTCATCCCTTCTCATACTATGTAACCCAACACTATCTGTCATGTTTGGAGAGATGGGCACCATCATGTAGCCACCCGCCTCCTTGCATTAGATGCCACGAGGCACAATTCTAGCATGGCATCACAAAGATCTTTTAAATCATCGGACCAACCAACCAACCAACCAACTGTTATGGGAGTACTCGCAATGTGGCCTTGAACCAAACTTGGCTTTGCCCTTAAATATTTACCATATTTGTAGTGTGATTGCGATGTAACTAGTTTGAAACCTTGATTCCCGCTCGTTTACTGAATTCGGGTAGCGTGACTGACCATTTCAGAATTCTAGCGGCTGTAAATAAACGAAAAGAAATTCTGACTTTAAACTTGTCTGAAAACAACAAACTTGTATATAATGAGACAAGAAACGCTTGTGGGCACATAAAGGTAGTGGGTCTCCTACGGACGTAGGTTGATCTTCAGAATATTTACAAACTTAGTATAGACGTAGAAACATATGTTGAAAAATACACCTGTACTGTATTTTGGATTTAGGTGTTTCTTCTTAAGGTTTTGTATCAACTTGAACAAATAAGGATATATTTCCTAAAAAGAATTATCATCTTTTTTATAATGGAGTATATATTTCGTATGTATTTTTGTTCAGTAAAAGATCAACTTAACTAAATCGCCATTCTGTATTTTCCTCTTAAAAAAAAATCTTTTTACACCCTCTTAGACGCAAATGAAATAAAAATAAAAATCCAGTAACAGATTTGTTTTCTTTTTGGGTGAAAATTCAATCTGAATCACTAAAGTCAGTCAGAAAATATGGTAAACAAATTAACTGTATAAAAAAAAAAATTAAACCAATTTCTCTGTTCATTTCGCCGTATCATTACAAAATGAATGCTTCAATTAACCGAAAAGTCGAAAAAGCGCCCTCAATTGCACAGAATCCACCAGACCATATGTTGCACGGATGGTCTGTAGAGAGGAAAACAGTTTCAGTTGGATTGGGAAGTTCTACATCGCTGGCTTCTTAGGTTTTGTAGCCTTGAATGATCAGGGCTTCCGAAATTACTCGAACGTCAAAACGATACTACAAAAACTTCAATTCGATATCCTATCAAAAAGGAATCTATAATTTGTCTATTTGCAGAGAGTGATGAATAACAAATGGTGATTATATTGATTTATACCTCTATTTCCGGTAAATATAATCCCAGTAAACAGCATTATCATACCCGTCTGCTTATAGGGTTCTTTTGCTTGCTAGTGATGTTTAGCTCTCGGTTCGTTGGTAGGTTTTGAGATAATTACATTTTTTTAAATTCTTTTTAAAAAAAAATCTAAAATGGAGTCAAAAAAGGTTATCATAAAGAGTACCAACTGAAGATACATCTAACAGATGTAATAGGGGTTGGCATTTAAGGTGTGAGTATTTTAGAAATATTTGTTAGGTTTTCTTTGAACATGTTAACAGAAACAGTGATTAATAATAATTTTGTAGGTAAACATATTGTGGCCAATGTCATTTTTTAAGATTACTTTTGAAAGTATTTATATTTTTGGAAGAGGCTGTTTTCTCACTGAGACGGTTTAAAAAAATGTTATATAAAATAATACAATGTTGACTACAAAACGTTCAGAAATTTTCTTATGGCCATAATATCTTAAAGCTATCCTGAATGAATTAATATACATTGTTGACTTGGCACAAACGAACACATTTATGTTGATGTCTTTTTCTGTCAATACTTGGAAATTCTCTTTATGGTAAGGACACAATTGCAATGCAGGCAATAAGCCACCAAGAGATGTTTTGCAATGAAAAGTCATCGTTTTAAATTTCCATTTTGAAAATGTGAACTATAGATGATAATTATAGAAATTGATGACTTTTTAAATCTAATCTATCGCAACATTTTTACTAAGAGCACACGTTTCGTTTGTAAAATTAATACAAAATAACATTGACTTGAAATGTACGTTTTGACGAAGGAAATATCCCCCCACACACCAATGGTTGACGCTTAAAATCTGTTAAAAAGAAAATCTATCTTTGTAAACGTAGATTTTTTATTTATAATACAAAATATAATTTACAGAACTCGTTTTTTTTTTTTTTTAAATTGGTTCCTTGATCTATTTAAGAAATCTGTCATTTCAAAATTTAGTGCGATGTGTTTTGTAACATTTGATTTTCGTTTATATTTTTAATTTTACAGATTTCTCTGTTCATATCGTATGTCTGAATTCTTTCCAGTGCAACATCGTGTTAGATTGTGCAAATGGTGCAATAATTTGATGAGGAGGGGTTCAATGTGGAGATCCCGGTGAAGATCTGCTAGAGATCAAAGGCCTACGTGCCTGCCACCATTTTAAAATAACGATGTTCAGCGTTCATAATGTACACTTAGGTTTCGGAATTGTATTGTTAGAACAGTGTAATGTCTACTCATCTTGTGTAACGGCCTTTTGTACACGAGAGCCACGACGCCGCATTTTTATGAATGAACGCCGTGTGTCATAGATACACTGAAATGATTGTCTCTCGTCTTCTCTTTACCTTACCTTCGTCTTATCCATTTTGATTGTGACTTGACTGAACGAAACTAATAGACTAATAATAACACAAATTATTCGCTTGGACATTGTCGGCACCCCGGCCCCCTACCCCCGTTTATGACAACTGATCAATGAGTGCATTTGCCTTTTTTTTCTTTTCTTTC
>VCCN01005109.1:7935574-7949327 GCA_006491835.1 Architeuthis dux | reverse complement strand
TTTACGAACCAGTAAGAAACTTTTACCAAACATTTTTGGTAATTACTGTGAAAGTGGTCGGTGACGCAAAAAAGGTTGGGAACCCCTGCTCGAGATCAAGTGATTAGATTGGGAAAAAGTGATATCAGATTTCTATTAACAATTGCTATCAAAATGGAATCTTGCGGCAATGAATTTTTTATTTTGTTATTCAAATCTGTTAGCTGACATTTATAAACAGCAATGAGAATCTGTTATTGTCAGCCAGGGCAGACCCTAGAGTTCCGTCAGTAATGAGAATTTCCTTTGCCAATTGTTTCTCTTGGTTTCACCACAACAGAAAGTATTTAGCTGCCAGATATTCCGGAAAAATCTGACTTCATATCAGGGAATTTTCTTATTTTGACTTTTTTTTTTTTTTTTTTTTTTTTTTTTTTTTTTTTTTTTTTTTTTCTTTCTGTTTAATTAATTAATTTCCATTTTTCAATTTGTATTTGGAAAGTCCCACTGTCTCAGACACATGACAGGCATCCCTGGCGACTGACCCTGTTGTCAGCATTGCAATTTTCAATATTGTCCTTATCATAAAGGGAATTTTCTTCTAGGATTGAGATCCTGCCTGTAAGAAAGATACTTCAAAATATAATTTTGAGTTCATTTGTGCCAAGTCCATAGCCGGAACAGCCTTAACATTTTGGGCTGGTATCTTTGAATATTGTGTTCAGTTAACAAAATTTTTATTAATCATTGAAAAAAAACCATAAAAACAATTATTCGCTGTGACTGACTGACCCCTGTAAAGGTCAACAATCGGTGTAACAGCTTTTTACTATTACTGCTTCCTGGGTGGCAAATATAGCTAAAGTACTCATTCTCTTGTCTGTTAACTATTGTGGAATACCAACACAGACATTTGTTTCTCTCTCAAGATATCTGGTGACGGGACAGAGCACAGGGATATAGATTCATACCCTTTTTCAAGGGCATTACTGCTAAGTGAAAAAGCAGCCTCATCTGGAAATCAAACTGTTTACTGATAACCATTGGGCTACCTTGCACCTCCATATTCAACATAATCACAATTGTTATTTATCACTTTCTGCAAATCATGGAATTCTTTGTGGTAGAATAACATAGTTTGCAGTGCCATTTTGAATATTCAGGAAGTTCTGATAGAAGAAATGGTGGCAATCAGAGGTTGTCATGTCAGATGGATAGGCTGTTGGGTGCGACAAAGTTTCCCAACCTAGGTATAATAGTTTTTCAAGACCCATCAGTGCAATTTGGAGTCTTGTGAATTTTACACAATTGAAGGCATTTTTTTTTTTTTTATAACAATTGTACCAACAATCGATAAGTCATTAAAGATCTTCCATTGTTCTTGTAAACTGAGAACTCTTTCTAATGGCTTCCTATAAATAGGGACAATGAAAAAGAGATATTTAATAGACAATATTTTGATATGTTTGGCTTATTTAATTATATCTATTTTGTTTTTTTTTCTCCATATATCTTTATATTTTTAATTATGTGGAATAAACAGACCCTGTGTTTTGGGGTTTTTAAAAAAAAAAAAATTTCCTCACTGAATGATAACAATTTGTCTTTTATATTCTTCAATCTTTCTCTTGTGTGTATCACAATTATTTATCCCTTTTGTTGATAGGGGAGGATGAGAATCTTAATGCAAAAAGATTCTCACCCTTGTGTAAATTAAAAGGTGAGTGAGTGGATGGTACCAAGCCTGTTACCATTTTTTCCCCCCTTCTTTCTAATTGTGATATTAAACATTGGCTCTATTTCCTCCCCTGTTCGTTTTTTTGTTGTTTTTTCACCTGCAGTCATCAGGGCAGATTTTCTTCAGAAAATCACGTAAAAGCAGTTTGGTTTGTTTCTGGTCTTTCTGCGTTTTTTTCTTTTTTTATATATTTGGAGAAATTGTATTTTACTTTTTTTACATGAAAAAAAAAAAAGATTTCCTCCCTTTCACCCCTCGCCCGTCCAAAGTCTTTGTTCTGATTCTTTGTACCGATCATTAAACAGGTTCATGTCTGTGAATGTATTGTTTGCAATTGCAATAAAAAGAAAGGATTAGTTGCCCTGATTAAGGTTTCGTGGCAGAATTGAGTGCATGTTCAGCAAGGAACGAACGAGACTTGGGTTATTTTACAAATAAGAAATAAAGACGCAAGAGACAAAGGAAATGAAAATAAATGTTGTGAACTGAAAAGAATTTTCATATTCATATTTATTGTTAGAAGCAAAAAAAAAAAAAAGCTTTTATTTTTATCAATTATTGTAAGTCAATTATTTTGTACTGTGTTTTGAAAAGGGGAAATTAGACTTTTTTTTTTTTTTTTTTTTTTTTTTTTTTTTTTTTTTTTTGCTTTATATGCTTGTCCACTGTTCAGGCGTGTGGGACCCCACATTAAAATTTGCCCTCGTGGGGGAGACAAATAAATCATATCATACATCTACTTGCAGCTTTAACAAAAACAATGTGTGTGTGTGTGTTCACATGTATGGAAGTATTTTTTCTTAATTTAGGGAAATTCTACTCATTCTGGCTGGCTATCTATCGCGTGTACAGAAAATAATCTCAAACCCTCATATTCTGATGCAATAATAATCATAGCAACAAAATGGAGCTAGAGGGCTGAAAATTTAAACATTTACTCCTTATGTCTAGAAAAAATGTTATTTTTGTTTTTTAAAAACTTCCACGCCACAAAAAAAAAAAAAGGTTCAATTTGCAATATAAGTTAATGCTAAAGCCAGTAGTGTTCACGCTTGATTACCACCCAACGAAAGGCAAGAGAAGTATTTTATTTATTGATCATCTTTTTCCAATTTTTTTTTTTTTTTTTTATCACCCCCAACAGTGTTGTGAAAAAGAATTGGTAAAGTGAAGGTTTCTATTGAGTGACTAACCAGACCTGTTTTTGTTGGGTTTTTTTCAAGTAAAATAGTGAAAACTTTAATTAACCTCTTTTGGCACTGAACATGGTAATAAGAATGAATGCAATGAGTAAAGTTATAAGCTTTTAATTTCCTGATAGTGTTAATGAGCAAATTAAATATCACATTTGACTGGATGTATTTATGGGTTTCTTTTTTTGCTTTTCATCACAACTCTCGGGTCATTTTTATGTTTTATGTCTGTTAAGCAGCAGAGTTTGGATATAATATAAGTTTTCTCAGTTTTTCATATTTACAATTCAAAGTTCTCAAAGGCATCAGAATAGAAAGAAATATGAGGGTGAATCAATTCTGTCTCTTGACACAGTTATTAGCTGAATTTTATCTGAAATTTTCATTGTATAATGTTCAATCTATATGATTAATATTCACCACTGAATTCTGTTGAAAAATATTTGTGAAATAATTGCTTTTTTCTATCATTAGGAACAGACTTATTGATGTACCAATGAACAATTATACTGTAAAATGTTGATGTGAAATTTTAAATGTAGAGAATTATCTTTCGACAGTTTCCATCTTGAATATGAAACAGTTTCCTGTGACTAATTGTCTTCATTGTTTTTGAGATAAGTTCTTTGGGGTGTTGAATATTTATTGCTTTAAAACCATCTCCCTTTATTTCATTAACTCTTGAAAACAGGAAATTTATGGTGCTTTTCTATTCAAATGGAGGTTTTTGTTCTGTGCATAAAAAACAAAACCTGAAGGTGTTCATAATCTTGAGTTATGTTTTCGTGGTTTCTGTTCATAAATAACCTTTTTCAAATTTAAATTATTTTTTGTGTTGCTATGATGATTATTGCATCAGAAAATAAGTATTTGAGATTATAATTCTACATTTATTCGCTTTGGTTTCAACGTATTTTTAAACAACAAATACAGAGAAACCTTGATTATCAGAATGAGACTGGCGGGGAGTTTTTTCTCTTTTTCGGATAATTGATAACTGATCTGGTCATAATAAAAGGAGCTATATTGAATACAATTACGGGACCTTGAAATCTTGTTTGGATAATCCAAAATTCGGAAAATTAATGTTCGGATAATCGAGGTGCATTTGTATTAGATTTGATTTAATAAAAACTATGAAAATAGACAAAAACTTAAGATTACGGTTAAATTAGGTTTTACGCCAAGATTTTGTGGACATTTTAGTGGACTACATTCATTAAATTTTCAAAAAAATCAAGTTTCAACAAAATAGTTTAATAAAATTTAAGAAAAATAATCTTTTTTTTTCTCCTCCAATATGCCAGAGTACTGTTGATTCAAGTTGTTGCAGGCATACAGGGTTCAAGTTAACTTTCAAGATAAATTAATTTTTTATCAAAATATTTAAAAATTAAGAACTATGGGAAAAATAATTTGTCCATTTTTGAAGGAAATCATTGCTTCAGCCAAATTTCTTTGTACATGAATAAGTTTTCAAAAAGTACTTGAATTGGAGGCATTTTCTTTTAGTTTAAATTGGAGTAAGAGCCTCTTATATCAATAATAACTGGTAGGTTAGGAGGAAAAATTAATGCTGCAAACAATTTTGATCCTATGTAGATTAGACACCCCACATTTGATTCAAGTCATAAGGTCAAATCCTGACCGAACACTGTGTGTCACATGGTATATTAGCATTCTTACTGAAAAATAAACAAATTCCACATAAAATCTTCAACTCCAACTTTTTTTAAAAATAAATAAAAAGGTAGTTATAATTTAATCAAGATTTTGTTTTATTTGACTGTATGAATTTAATCAAATTTGGGGTGCCTTTTCTACATATGATCCCAAAATTCTTTCTTTTTTTTTTTTTTTTAAATTTATTTTTTTATTATTATATATAACTAATATTTTGGCAGAATCCAGAATTTATTATTTTTTTTTTTCCTTAGTCTGGACAGAATTACAAAAGACCTTGGAATATTTGTGATTGCCTAACTAGTTTATGTGGCAGCTATAAAAAAAATTGTTAAATATTCACTTAGATATTTTTGACACCAATTACCAATGTACTTAGGTTAAAAAAAATGTTTTCCATACATTTAAATTTATATCTGAAGGAAAGTGATATTGATTCAAGCAATCTTCGAACTGCAAAATGAAATTTGACCCTGATCAATAATTTAATGGATTGATTTTTTTTTTTTTTTCCTTTTCTTTAAAAATATACTTGATCTCAGATGGTTCAGCAAAATCATGGAACCTCAGTTGTAGACCTGTATATATAAATGTGTGTTTGTGTATAAGGTTCCTCCCGAATCCTTTGTCACTCCTATCCCCTGTGCCCCTGTTTCTCTGTGGCCCATTGACCTTTTCACCCTTTGAAAAGTAGAATTAATTTACTTAATTAGTTTTGGCGAAGGAAATGACTCCTAACACACTTCCTCACCCATTAGGGTATTTCGTGATGGCATCAGATTTCTTCTTTTCTTTAGGCTCACTCTCTGGACATTGTGCCAGGACTTTGGCCAAGGAGGGCTGGAGTGGTTGATGTCCGAACAAGTTAAGACCTCAGCCAGTGTGGCATTGGCGACTGTGTTAATGCTATTCACACCATTCTTATCTCTGAAGACTCATCCTAATGGAGTCTCGGCACCGGACTAACTTCACTAAATAATGGAGGGCACATTGTTATCTCCCTTGGGAGAACTCTCTTGCCAAATTGCTTGATACTGCATCAATCTTAGGGTTCTGTGGCCACAATGTTAAATGGTCAATACTGGATTTGCTAATTATTTCTCACTTTCTAAAGGTTTTTTTTTAACGGTGCCTGGATTTGGGGAAGTTGGCTTGAGTGGTCAGTCATGAAAAACCGACGGGAGGTTAATGTGAATAGCTATTCACTGTTTATAGTTGTTTTCAAGTTATGGTACATCTTTGTAATTTTTTGAATCGGGCATAACTGTGATACATTCTCATTAAAACTGTGAAAAAAATCGCTATTTTTAAGTTGTGGCCTCTCCATTCAAAAGTTTTTATATATACTTGATGAAAAATACTGGTGTCTTTATAGAACACAATATGGGCAAACCTAGGCCTGCAGCAACATTTGTTGTGGTCCATGGCCAATCTAAGCATTTATTTAAAATCTTTAAAAATTTTCCTCAGAAAGTCAATTTTATAAATTATATTGTAAAATTACTATTGTTTTGGCTTCACTAATCAATAATATAATAATTATAATTCATGTTTGTTTAAAATAGAAATTAAATACACTTTCTGTAATGCAATCTACATTTTTTAAGTGGATGTGTAGCCCGAATAAAGATGAAAAATGTCTTATGTGGCCCGCTAGATCAAAAAGGTTGCACCCTGTTATAGAAGGTGTCTTTATAAAACGTTTTACAAAGAACATTGTTTTATAAGGATACCCGTATTTCTTCTGAGTTTCATTTCTCTGCTTGATTCTGTTATTTGAACCCTTGCATCCTGTAAATCCTGGTTGTGGACAAATCAGCATAAACTTGTTGGCTAAATACTGGTTATGACAAATTGCAATCTTGTCTCAAATTTGGGCTTAACAACATTGTCACTAAATGGCATAATTTTCCATTCCAATACAATTGTTTATGGATCAGTGGGTAGTAAGATAACTTGAGACAGCTTGTTTTGGAAGATTTAAAGTAAAAAAAAAAAAATCAACTAAATAACCAGGATAATGTTTGCTGATCCGATTATCATTATTCTTTTCCTCGTTCCCCAGACAATGTAGTCTGTATGCATGTGTTTTCTTTTTATTATTATCAAAGAACAAATGCTGTAAGTGATTTGAAAACAATTTTTCTTTCTGTATGCTGAAAACTCCAAATCCAATTGTTTCTCTCCGAGCATAACTTGTCTTCTTTTTTTTCTTTTTTTTTTTTTTTTTTTTTTTTTTTTTTTTTTTTTTCCAGAAATAGTCACTTGAAATTTCTTTTCCCTTGGTAATAACTTTATTATTTATTGGTCAATTGTAGTTAAACTAGCTTTACTTTGCACCATACAATGGTAGAATTTACCTGCTGTGTTAAAATTCAATGTACATTTTTTTTCACGTAAATAGACCAAAATTTACAAAACCTACATACAATTTCTAATAGGGAGTTAATTCTCACCCACCCTGTGTATATATGTAAAAAAAAATTTCATCAGATCTTGGAAGGCTTTCAAAAAAATTTATGGCTTGTTCCATGACCTCCAAGATTGTCTTGGTGCTATGGAAGTTCCTTCATGATACCTTTTAGGGTATGGGGGAGTTATTTTTAAATAACTAGTAGTAGTACTGGTAACAAGGAAGAATTCCAGCCCTGATTGCACTCTTCTGTCAATCATCGTGGCATATCAGTGATAAAACCTCTCTGATTGCCATGTTTCCACTCCAGATCTGTTATTTGTCTAGTCTGAGAGGGACGTACAATATTTGATTGGGCTGAAAATACTACAACTGCTGTAATACACGTCTCTCAAAATAATCTTTTGGAATCTGATTAAATTTGAAAAAAAAATCTTATTTTGAATTTTAGCTGATCCATACTTGCTTCTTTTCTCCCTGAAACTTCTTTTTCACTTTTTTAATTAGAATTCATTAGACTTGATTAATTAGTTATGCTGGTCCTTCCTTGTAAATCTTTCTTGGCTTCAGGGCAGTCTCTATGGTGGTGGTGGATGGATCGTCTCTTCTTCTTCCTCCATGTTGTCTTCCCAACCAGAAGCTTTGCAGTTATCAGCTAATATGGCTAACATTCAAATGGGAAGGTTGTAGTGATGGATACAGACTGAAAGAAATTACAAGTTACATTTGAACCAGGCACAGTTACCTTCAAATTCTTGGGGGGGGGGGGGGGTTCCATTTAGTCCTGCAGTTAACTCTGCCGCTTGCTGCGGACATTGTTACCATTGTTTTCTTGATTGCTATTATCATGGTAATTATTATCTTTATCATTAACTCTGTTTAAAAAATGTTGAAATAAACACATGGCAACAGTCTATCCCCCCACCCCACACTCTTTGAACTTGATGGCCCACCCACCCACGCATTCATTCAGCCACCATCTTGCTTTTCTCTCTTTACTCTTTATTTAATTGGTTTATTTTTTGTCCACCTGCCGGCTAGTCTCCTCGGCTCAGGTGGAGACTGTGCCCAGGGCAATCAACATTCCTTTGTCTGTAGGTGGGTGAAGAAAAAAAAAGTATGAATGAAATGAATGTGGGATGAAGGAGGAAGTTAGGGGTCATTCCTGCTGGTCAATTTACATTCCCATTTAAGCAGAAAAAAAAAGAACTACAACCGGCTGTTCTTGTGTGCGCACAGGCCTTCTCGTTAGCAGTTCATCTCACTGACCATTTCCAGTGTAGTGAGTTTGGTCCTCCCTGGGTTCCCCGGTCGTTTTCTACCTGCCTAATTATCTTGTGCTAATAGAATTTTGGTCAAGTGTCCGTAAGAAGATTGGTCTCTGCTCCTAAAATACTTTGTCATTTATCTCTTTTCACTAGATTTTTAAATTGAATATTTATGATTTTTGAATAATTATCATGCACTGGAAATTCCATTGTATACCTTTTGAAATTTTGCAATGAACTAAAATTTTTAAAATTCTAGTAGAACTACCAAGAGTCGCCCAGGTATTCAGAACTATTTGTAAATTTGTTTGTGTACAAGTTAACTTTTAATTTTCTTACTTATATATAGAAAAGACACATACCCCAATTTGTTTTTCATATTCTTATATAGCTAATTAGCTCAGGTTCCCATTTGTTCTCCATGAAATTTTGTGCATTATCATGCCAAAGGCCAGATCAATTATTTGCCAAATTTAGAGAAAAAAAATGGTCAACATTTTGATTGATATATAGAAAGGTCAACGGTCAAGTTCGAGGTCAACTTTTTTATATGACCTGAGGTAAAAATGCATATAATAAAAGTTTGATATACTTGAGTACTTTAAAATGGTTTGTAAATGAGCTTTCTAGGTGTAAAAACAACAGAGATATTGATTTTCCAACTTTGTCATTACCTAAAAGAAAATGTGAATTCTTTGCAAAGTTCTGAGGTCAGTATCTCCAGAACCCTTTGAACTAGAAATGTGAAACGGGTGCCATTCAATTTGTCTCATAAAGATCTATAACTGTGCCAAATTTGAACAAAATCTGTGATGGTCATGGTTTGACCCCTTGTTGACTTGACATGGAATGACCTTAATATAATATGCAACAAAGTTAATATTTTGATGCCATGAAAATGAAGGCATTTAAATACAAATGGAAAATCATGTGGGATAAGAGGTTTCATTTTTGGAAACCTCTTATCATTATTATGTATATAAAGTTGTGTGTGTGTGTGTGTGTGTGTGTGTCTAAAGCAAAGAGATCTATAAAATTAAGTGAACCCAGCAATGATTTGAACACCTGGTGATAGGTAGGCAAGTGCTGTAACCATTAAACCACCGGCTGCTTTATGAATTCAGAGTAAAATGAATTTTAAGTTCTTGCCTCCTGAAATTGTTGTGCTACTGAGATAAGTAGTATCATCAGTAGTAGTAGTAGTAGTATTGTTTTTTTTGGTTGGTTTAAAAGTTTAAAATCTATCACCCATTTCATTATTTTTTTTGTTGTTTTTCCAACTAATATTTAAATTCATTATTATTGGGATATTAATTTAGGTTATGATTGGACTAAACTAAAGAGTATAATTTTTTATGAAAATGTATTTTTCCTATGAAGTTTGATCTTTCTTCCAGAAATGTTTCATTTTTGAGAACTTTTAAAGTGGGGGCTCTATTAACTATGTACATATTATGCACAACTGGACCATTACTTTGTATCCGTTTTTCTTATGTAAATATACTGCTAAACTGCACCCTTATTTTGTATTTGTCTTTATACAACTATAGCTTGGAATAAAACCAATATTTATTCTTGTTGAATTGAAGCTGGTTTTCCATTCATATTTCTGTTGATATAAAATGGCTTGATGTGAGGTGAATTAAAGCAAAGTTGGAACACACATGTATCTTCACTGATTCTCTTTATTGAACTGAAGTTTTAGCGTGAAAATACAATGAAAGAAAGAACGGATTTGCTGTAAAGCGGAAATCTGGATTTTACAACAGTGTTGCTGTAAACCATTAAGTAAATACGACAACAGAAAATCCATGAAAACACAAACAATTTTGTTAAGTTTAGTTTACATATCAACAATTGATTTGTGTGCGTCTTTATGCGAGTAAGGCCTTAATTTACAATGTATGTTTAATTCTGAACTGGAAACTTATTGTCTCCATTAATTTGTTAATGGCTGGCATCTTAATATTCAAATAGCAAAATGTTTGCCATCATTGACAAATTTTGTTTTACTGTTTTCAAAAAATCTTGTTTTCTTCTATTAAATATATATAGGTCTTATATCAAATTTAAATTTTACATTTTTTTTTTTTTTTTTTCTGCTTTTTTAAAAATCTTTTTAAATAACCACCATGTAGGCATGAATTTAGAACTCCATCCTAAATCTCAGCGGCAAACAATGAAGGTGACAGGATTACAATTGCAGTATCCCTGCTTTTCCCATGGCCAATTATATGGCCTCACAAGTTGGATGACCAAATAATCTCTTAGTGTAAGCTCCACTTAGAAAGACAAAGAACATTGTTTATCAAGAATCTCTATTATGATTTCCATTAATTACTTTTTAACCCACACTGTTAACTCTTATATCAAACACCACTTATTTGAACATTTCAAACAACTTACATGCACAGGGAAAACATCTGTTAGTCAAACTGACACATTTGCCTGTTATATAGGTGTTAGAAGGGTATTTTGGGAGACAAAACTAATTCTCCCTACCTCCAATGTACAGCTCAAAACTTAGGTGCTTGGCTGCCTATCTATAATACAATAGCATTGGACAGTGCAGTATTTGGATCTTTTTCTCCTAAGGAGCATCTGTTATGTATGTTATGTTAAATCATACATGCCAAAGCAAGCTCCCAGCAGCCCCCATTCCATTTCCAGTCCCAGAAAGTGTGGACCGGAAATAGGAACGGGGAAGGCTCAGTTCATCACAGGCATAGCCCTGATCAACATGTCTTTCGTTACATCTTCTTAACACGCTTAAACACGGTTACGAATCAAACAGATTCTAATCTCACCCAGCTACAACAGAAAGAACAACAAAGGCACTAAACACAAGAACATTACAGCATCTACCAATGTTTTCTTTTTACCAATGAAGACACACAAATAAAATGTGACTGAAATATGGATTGACCAAAACATTGTAGTAACAACAAAAAGGATGAGATCAACAGTATGAACATCCCTTTGAATTGTGATACCTAAAGCTCACGGTTTCAATCCCATCCTAAGCATCCTAACTTTTTTTTCTTTTCCATTCATTTATTCCCAATTTGTCATAAATAGTTGAAGACCTAACAATTATTAAATGCCCAATCCTTTTTTTTTTAATCACTGCAACCCACAACAGACCAGTTTAAACCCTGTTGCTGGGTTTAGGTTATTCATGTGTTCTGACATTTATATGTATCTATCCATATATCCGGACTTTGCCCAGCCCTAACTGTTCATAGAAACTTGAAATTTTGCTCGCACCCTCCCCTCAATGAGTAGGGAAAGTGTTTTGTTTTTTTTTGTTTTTGTTTTTTTTTGTTGTTTTTTTAAAAAAATTCCCCTCCTAAAAAGGTTCTTTCTTTCTCTCACTATTAAACACCACTACCTACAACACTGGTTTTTGGGTTTAGGAATTCATGTGTTCAGACATTTATATGTATCTATGTCTCCGGACTTCATCCAGCCCTAGCCATTCATAGTAGAGACTTTTGTACACACACTCCCCTCAATGAGACGGGAGAAAATGCTGTTTTGGTTTTATGAAAATTCCCCCTCCCTAAATAGGTGTTTAGTGGGGTTTCAATTTAAAATGTAAGTTTATGTCAAATTGATCCCTTAGTTTGTGTCCAGCATCATTCTCACTTTTTTTTTTTTAATTTGGACTTTTTAGTGATCACTGCCCACCACCACTGTTTAATTTACGAGGTAAAAAGAAGCATATATAGGTGGCAGTGATTCATAATTTCACTTGGAATGCTATATATATATTTATTTATTTTTTTCTTCTCTCAAGCAAATGGCTTTCTTTACCAAAGAACTTATACACCAGTTTTAGGCTGACGGTTATAGGAAGGGAGGAGTATCTAGGCCTTCATAATGGACACATCAATACAAGGCTATTCTTTTTGTTTTATTGACTTTATTCAAAGTGTTTCCAATGGAACCTACAAGCAAATTGCAATTAACCAATGCCATTTTTTTTATTTTTGGTAGCAAATCGACTATTGATTCCTCTGTATATTTTATTAGCTACTCATTTGTTCTGTGGCTTTTAAGCAAAGTGCTTCCTAGTGGTGTCTTCTCCGATACACTACCCAGCCGTTTGTCGCTGTGTCTGGTCCCTACATTACCTTTTTGTTTTTATTACCCTTACTTACCCACCTGTTAATGCATTACGGCTGCTCATAAAGATTATTTATTCATTGCAGCTATTTTATGCCTTGCTTACATTTGGTCTCCCTCATAGATTTATTCCTATGGGCATTTATTTATTTATTATTATCCCAAGTACGAGACCAACCATTCGGGTGGGAGCTCAGAACTTTTGGTACAGGTTTAATATTAATGTGTATGAGAAAGATGAGTTAAAATTAGGATGAAGGTAAAAACTAGTTAAAAAATTACAATTAATTTTAACTAGTAAAAAGAAAATTAATAAAAATAGTGTTACAATACTCCATCCAATAATAAAGATTAACCTTAAAACTGTTCAAATTCCAGTGTGATGGTTGCTTTTGTTCACTTTGCACTAAGGCTGCACTCATATATATATATGTGTGTGTGTGTGTGTGTGTTCTGTAATTATGTCCTCTCTGCAAATGTTGTAAGGGGAATAACTTTGTATTGTGGGGTAATCGAATATTGCTTTTTACTATTAGTATTTATTTTCATCTGTACCTCCCCAGGGTATAGGGATATGTTTTATTTTTAGTCCGGGATTGTGCAGCAGGATTTAATGCTCTCTGTCTCTCTGTGTGTGTCTGTCACTCTCTCTAACCCTCTCTAACCTTTGCAATTTAAAAAAAAAAAAGGGGGATTAATAAGTGATGATGATGATGGAGGAGTATGCAAAAGACCAAGTGAAAATAATGGCCAAGTGTGGCCTGAATCGGTTAATCCTAAATGACTTTCACTTTGGTCCTTTGTTGGCCGATAAATTGAAGCTAAAAAAACAAGAGGCTTTTGAACTGGGTGACCCAGCCCTATGAATATGTATGGAACAAGGGCTTTGTTGGATTCTATTATATGACTTACATTGTATAGGCTTTTCTCTCTCTGTCTCAAATATAGTCTTTTTGGCCTTGAATCCGAGTTCTCTGTAGGTTTGCAAAAGTGTTCTCTTCTATGGAGACAATCTCAACTACAACATTCACAGTCGCTCTCTGAATATCCAAAAGGAAGCAGATTTCTATTAAGAATCCCCTCCTCCCACAACACGTTTAATGAAAGTTGTCGCGACAAAGCAAATTATATATGCCTAAATTTCTGATGAGAGAGGCGGAGAGGCGTGCCTGGTGAAGGGAGAGAAACACAGAGGGCTGAATTGTGTATTTCCTTTTGAGCCGCCATACTCATTTTGAGTGGCAGCGACGAAGAGGAGGAATGTTCTTATATATGTATTTACATGTGTTAGGGTGTGTGATGGTTAGTGGTTTAGTCTTGCAGGCCATAGTTACTTTGTTTGATCTTTGTT
>VCCN01005109.1:7910278-7920646 GCA_006491835.1 Architeuthis dux | reverse complement strand
TTCAGTAAGCTCTTGTCCCATCTGTGCTTGTATGACAACTGTTGAATGAGAAGACAATAGTGTGTAATAAATACATGGTTGTATATGTATATATGTATATATCTCTATATCCATACACTGGTTATATGTATATGACCAGTGTATGGATGTAGATTATAAATCATCCAATAGTACATAGGTTGAGTGTCTCGAACTCGGCAACCTCTGGACCAAGGGTGTCCTGAGTTTCGGAAATTCACAAGTTTTTGGGTGTAGCACAGGCTAGGCCTAATTCCGGTAGTACAGGGTTGGGTCATTAAGACCACAAAGTTATGGGATTACCCCCAGAACTTAAGAGTACACTGATATTAACCCTTTATGGGGTAAGTGACTATATATGATCACCTGAGGACCCGTCAGCTACATACAAATATTGTAGCCACAAAGACAACATAAACCACACCAATGTGGTTTGCAAGCTTTGCAAAGTACACTTGTGCTTGAACAAAGACAGAAACTGTTTTGAGGCATACCACACCACATTAAATTAGCCTGGTTTTGGCCCACACAATAAAATTTTAAAATCAACCCGGGCGTTATTCTTTTTGTCAACATCAATTTTTTTGTATTTATTCATTATATTGAATGTTATTCTTTAATTCTATATCTATCTACTTTAATTTCTAATTTTTTATTTTCCATATGTGGTCACTTCATCAGAGGGGGTTTTGCCCCATAAACCAAAACATTTCAGAAAACTTTCAACTGAAAATATCTTGTAATTAGGTATAGTTTAACATACAAAAACGTTGTTTTGATATCTAGAATATTTTTAGGGGTTCCCTATATAGTTACGTGAATAGCCCAGAATTTAAGAGTACACTGATATTAGCAAAATATAAATCATGTAGACTACACCTGTAAATAAGAAATAAATGGTAATAATAATGTATTTTTTTTTTTTTTTTTTTTTCCTCCTCATCATTTTGTCTGTCCTCACATTTTGCTTTGTGTAGTGTTTATCATTTCAACATTTCTTTCTGTGAATCACTTTCTACAAAGAATCTTTTAATTCAATGATTTTTGTTTTTTTTTCTTTGTCGGCAGGATATTTTTATTTGGGTTTTTTTCACTTATGAATTGGCATGTTTATTGTCTCAAAATATTCATATTGTAAAACAATGAATAAACTTGAACATATGTTGATTTAAAGTAAATTTTATGGTTTTTTAAAAAAAAAATTTTACTTTGGTCTTTTGCTGATGGAAATTGTCTTTTATTTTAAAAACATAATTAAAATTTTTCAAATTTCGTTAGGGCTTTTTTTCTTTCTAGCAAAGTCAAGAAAAAAAAAGTTTTGTCTATAGAAACAAAAAACAAATTTTCATTAATTATTAAGTAGAATAGGACTGTTTCAAAGTCAAGGTTTTTTGTTTACTTTTAATATCGGTAAGACATTGTAGTTGATGATTGACAGTTAGCAAATAAATTTTGTATACAAGTTTTTTGGGGGGTTTTCTGCCAAAAATGTATCCTTCCTAGAAGTTATATAAGCATAGATTAATTAAACTTATTCGTAAAGCAGATTTTTAGATGTTTTAAATTTTACATCTTTGTTGTCAACACTACAAATTACTTCAAACAAAAAAATTAAACTGTTACAAATGTTTAATTTGAAATCTTTCAAAAATAAAGTAGGCCCCTGAAAATTGATTTGAAGAAAATTAGTTAATTTGATAATTGATTGACTGGATTTAGAAAACTTTTTTTTAATTGAAAATAATGCTTGTTTACAGCAAGTGTCTGCAGTGTTTCAATTTAGATGTAAAACATCTACATCTTACATCTAAATTAGATAATTTTGGTTGTGTTTCAATGTAAGATTGTTTTTAGATGTTTAAAAAAAATTTATATTTGAATATACTCTACATTTGAAACAGAATTATGAATGGTGTTTGAATATTTTTATAAATATAAAAATTAATTATAAACAAATTTAAATAATTATTCACTTCTTAAAAGTAGCAGAGTATCATTATTATGAACCATCATTTTTATCACAACTTTGACTCGGACCGTCATTCTACAGCAACGAGTAAACTGGAAATAAAGAGTAAGCCCACAGTTGCCTTAGAATGACAGTCCGAGTCAAAGTTGTGATAAAAAGCTAAAGATTAAGATAAAAAAATATTGTGTTACAATACTTCATCCAATAATAAAAACACTGTTACAATACTTCATCCAATAATAAAAACACTGTTACAATACTTCATCCAATAATAAAAATATTGTGTTACAATACTTCATCCAATAATAATCAAAGATTGTTCTTTTTTTCATGTTATAAATCTAATAACATACTGAACCAGTCTGATGTGTACCTGCCCCCCCCCCATTTCTACCACCATACCATAATCCTTAATGCTCATTGATATTTGAAGAATTTTAGTGTTGCCTGCCGTTGTTTCTCAGGTGTCAGCATGTCAACAAAATCATTGAGGGTCTCTAGTAAAGATAGCAGATTGCCTCCATTGCCTTCTTGTATAAAATATCTCAATCCATCGACATGGTTCATTGCTTTCTGGGTAATCACATCATTTTTAGGGGTTTGGAACTATGCCTACACTAAATAGCATATACTTGTACTTATACTCTGAAAAGCTGCTTAAAGTGATTTCGGTTTGTTCACACTTGCCCAATTAAGCTTGGTGGCCCAAATAAAAAGAGAAATTATTACAAACTAGCTGGACCCATGGAAATTCCACGAGTATTGACAACTAAGATTATCCATTATCTCCAGCCTCTGCTCTTCTCTTTTCTGGTTGTTGAGGGAAAAAACAATTCTATTTTAGCACCGATTGCATTTGATTGTAGGCAAGATTTTGGTTTTTCATGTGCCCACTAACATTACCACTACTCTACAACCTTTCTGCTTCACTTTAGTCATTGGTCAGGAATTAAGGCAAATCTTACTGACCAAATTAATACCCGTGAAACAATTCACGGATATATTTGAATTTCTATGAAACCATTTTCTAAGAAAAAATAATATCAAATTTGGTTCAGCTGAAGAGTCCATAGTTTCAAATGGTGGGAAGGAGGTACTTTTATCAGCAAAATGTTGAACTCTGAGTGAGAAAGTCAAGTGTTACGCACAGTAAACCAAGAACATCACACTGTTCATTATATAAGTATAGTAATTTTGCATGAACTGGGAGAACTGATGAGGATCGAACCCACTAACAACGGCCAGCCAGATTAGCTTGCTGATCCTTGCAATACGACTGTCCTGATCTGTTTTTTCTTTCTTTCATATGATCTACTCGTTAATCCCAGTTGAAAACAATTCATGGATATCTTTGGATTAAGATGTTTTTTTTTAATATAAAAAAAAATACTGAATTCATTTACTAGGGAATAGTGTGTAGTTCAAAACAGTGGACAGGAAGTTTTGATTTTTTCAATATTTGGTCCACCTAACCAGAATCTGCTGTATATTTTATTTAAATTGCTGGACAGCATCATTTGCTTATCTAAGCATTTGGTAAGTGTTTTGAAGAGTGGAAAGAACTGTAGGGTAAAGTTGTTTTTTTTCCCTCTCACTGTCTATCAAAATAATCTTCAAATAACTTCTGTCTTGTACATCACATTTGGTAATTGATGGTACACACTTATGTTTGCTTGGCTGAACAATTTCCTTAAGCCATTTAGTTCTTGTTTTTTCAATCTTGCCATGACTTGTTAAACAACATTTGTGGATATTTCTTGCTGTGTGGTCGGCAAATCTGAGTGAAATTAGAGCAAGTTGCACAAGAGTCCAAGGATTCAGTTTTGATTAAATCACATTTTCCTTATCCTAAAATAACTGGGCTATTTATCATAAACTAGAATATTACCCGTTATATGGCGGTATTCTAATACGTCCATATTTAGCTGTCCTATAGGAGTATGTCAATTGATGTGGGCTTTCACCATTTATGGGTACGGAAAATTGACTCAAAACTCACTTTGCAATTGAAATGATGTTACACATTAAAAGCAAATGTATTTTCACTATATTCAAGATCCAGTTAGTTAAAATTATATGATGTCTAATTATATAAATGCTGTTTTATTTTGGGAAGATTTGTAATTAAATTTTCTTCTCAACCGATCCCCTTCTTTATGTCCAGGTACATCTTATGCTGTTCAGTTCACAATAGAAAACTGATCCTCCACTTCATGTACAGAGATTTTAAAGAGTCTAAAATCTGTTTTAAGTATGCGTATCTTCGTTTTATTTTATACCATTGTCTTCAGACATATGTTGGGGCTATATATGAAAATTATCAAAGTTGAAGCTGGTCTACACTCTTAGATATGAACATATATTTAGTGTGACCAAAATCAGCATTATAAAGCCACAAACCATGGCATTTATAGGTATAGATGATTTGTGATTTATACCTGATTATGCATGCGTGTCAGTCTGTCTGATAGTAAATGTGTCTCTATATGTCTGGGTCTCTGTGTGTGTCTGTATCTGTCCATTTTAGTGTTGAAATATTGTTTAGATATTTATCAAGTTTAGCTTAGTCTGGCAAAAGGCCATGATAGTGGAGGACCCAGTGTAGATTGAATCTGTTAAAGTAGTGAATGGTCTGAGAAAACCATTTGTAGAATAAAATCTTTGTGGAAAAATTCTTTACTCCTTGCTATCATCTTCATGTCTCTTTCTTTTCAGACTAAATTCTTTCTATTTAAATTCACCCACTGTCTTTTTTCTTCTTCTCATTTCCTTCATTTTATTTGCATTTTGCACACAATTGTATGATAATTATGACATTTATTAGTTGTGAACCTATATTTGCCTGGCACCGGTGTGAGCGACTGCTAAATGAGCAGCCTAAATCATAAATGTGAATAAAGAAACAAACTCTGTGCAGGGATCGAACTCGCTTAAGGTTGCTTCCTGGCTGGACGCAGGTTTGATCCCCACACAGTTTGTTTCTTTATTCACATTTACGATTTAGGCTGCTCGCTTAGCTGTCGCTCACACTAGTGCCAGGCCAATATAGGTTCTAAACTAATAGATGTCATTATAATTATCATATTCTGTCGGTTATAAAATTATCCATCATTTGATTTCAAACAGATATATATAACTCTGTCTTCGAATTTTTACTTTTGACTTATTTAGTTGCTCATCATGGATTTGATATTCATATAAAAATTCTTTGTTGGGTATATAAGGTTGTAATAAGATTAAAAAAAATTCAAATCCAGAATTTGATTTTTAATTCAATTAAAAACATGATTTTTTTTTTTTTTTTTTTAAATGGCGCTTATCACGTTTTGGAACCTTTATTTAGTCACTCTACAAGAGGCTAGTATTGAACCTCTGCCTCCAGACTCACACAATTTTCAAATTCAACGCTATTCCAATGCCTGTGTTGGGTAAGTCCCTCAGATGAAGCTCGGCTTACTCCCCTTCTGTCCAAATCTGGCCACCCTGGATGGGAATGCTTCCAACTCTGCTCAAGTCGGAAATTGTTCCCTCCATGCATTGCAGTTGTTTAAAAGAAAGGAAAAAAAAAGAAGCTAATTGCAATGTTTTAAGTCCAAGAGGCAATTAAGGCAAAATGGTGTTTTTTGTTTGTAGAGATTTCGCTCAAGGCTCTTTACTATTGTTTCTGCTTGTTTGTTTTCATTCATTGACTTTCTGGGAATTTGCATAGTTCTTATTTTGATTCAACTCTTGGAAATCTGGACCTGCTCCAGTGCTGCCAAGAATGGTGTCAATGGGAGCCAATGCTTTGCAGCCAACTTTTTCAAGACATCAATCTGTCTGTCTTTTTGTTTTTTCCACCAGTAATCGGTCCCTATTGTTCTATTGCATTCATAAAAAAAGCGGTCAGGACAATCTTGTTAGAGAGTTACACCCAGAAAATGACTTTTTGAATTGATTCAAAATATGCCTGGATTTGATTCAACAACATTTGTGCTGAGTTTTCTGAATGTAGTTAATAACATGCGTGTGTCTGCAGCCTAATGATGGCAAAAGCATTTATTTTTCAACATAATCACAGATCAAAATTAAGCTAATAACTATATATCAGTCTGTGGATTTATTGATGCACCCTATATATACCCCCCGCCCCCACACACACATATATAAAGAGTGTGGTTCCAAAACTTGATAAGTGCCATTTAAAAAGAAATGTTTAATTGAATTAAAAATCAAATTCTGAAATTGAATTTTCTATCTTATCACAATCTTTTTATATATATGTAGTTTATAAGGTTGTAATAAGATAAAAAAAATTAATGATTTTTAATTTAATTAAAAATGTTGTTTTTAAATGGTGCTTATCACATTTTGGATCCAGTCTTCAAAATGTATGAAAATAAGGGTTTCGTTCCACCTTCCCAGAAGGGTACAGGAGCTGAAATATAATAAAGATAAAACTGGTTCAAAAAGAATGAATGTATAATAGTAAGAACACTTTCTCAGAAATTCAAAGATTTCAATATTTGTTAAACAAGCAAATTCTGCGTGTGACCGCAATTCTTAAGCACTCGGTGAGGATCAAGCTCACTTTCTGTAGAAGCAGAAGATGCTACCAACTATTGTCAGTGCTAAGAATGAGAACTATTTTTCAAACTCCTGAGGATATACTCTTGTTGCAATTAGTTTATAAGGTTCAAAGAAAATATAAAGCTTTACTGAAATCAAAGATGAGTGCACATTTTTCAAAGCTACCCAAAACACTGGTTTAATTGGGTTTAGGTTATTCATGTGTAGCCCTAACTTGAAATGTTGTACACACACTCCCCTCAATGAGTAGTGCAAATGTTTTTTGAAAATTCACCCCAACATAGTGTTTTAGAGGCGGGGGTTCAATTTTATCTATCTATCTATCTATGTATCTGAACTTTGCCCAGCCCTAACTATTCATAGTAGAAACTTGAAATTGTGTACACACTCCTCAATGAGTAGGGAAAATATTTATTTGTTTTTTGAAAATTCCCTTCCAAAATAGGGTTTTAGTGGATGGTTCAATTTTCAATGTAAGCTTATTGGTCACTAGTTTGTGCCTGCTTTTCTTTTGAAGATTCAGACATCTTTTTTTTTTTTAGTGATCACAGCCTAATTTTTTAATTGATCACCCCCAACACAGTATATACGGGTGGCGGTGATTCATAATTTCCCTTGGAATGCTAGTTTTTTCCTTTTTATACTATCATCTTACATCTGAAACATCTATTTGTCCGTTTTGAATTCTGTAGTGTGATCACTCTCCGTTTCAACACTATTCAATCATGATCATGATCATATACCTAATTACTATAATTATTTCTCTTTGTCTTCTTCTTGACGGTTTCTTTCTAAATCTTCCATTCCAATTTTGGTCTTCCTTCCTGGACTTCTACTGTTGATGGTTCCCTGCCTCCAATAAGTTTCATAGCCAATGGTTGCCAGTACAAATTAGATGTTTAGTTTGGTCTGCCGAAATAATCATCTCTACTCACCATCAAGCGCCCCTGCCCCCCTCCTGCCGCCAATCCTCGGTTCCTACTCTCCGTCCCTGATTTTGTCTGTTAATTTCCATCATTCATGTTCAGGAAGCCGTCTCTCTTCCTGGTTATCATTGACATTATTATTTCTGCATTGATTTCATAAAGCCATAAACAAAATGCCAGAAAGCCTAGCCCCTCCCTGGGCCCTCAATTGGGTTCTCCACATTGCCCTGCAGTCAAAGAAGGAATTAAAATCTGGCAGCCAGATTAACTGCCAGTAAGGGTCCCCACTTTGCTTTCTTTTCTTTCTTATTTCAAGATTTTCATTTTATCCCTTTTTTTTCCTTCTTTGTATTTTGCACCTGGATGGGGGGGACGGGTCCACTTGGAATTAGTAATTTTTAAAATGTCATTCATTACATTTGTTTTGTTTGGTTTTATTTTGGAGACCTGTCTGTATATTTTCTTTTTATTTTAATTTATTTATTGGTTTATATTTTGCTGACCACACAAATAATGGTCAGCATCAGCTTTTTTTTTAAATAGATTTTTTACAAATTTTATTTGAGGGATCCATTAGACCATGCAGTAGTTATTTCTCTTTCTCTCAGGCTGGCTCAACTGTGTGTGTGTGTCTCACTGTCTATCTATCACTGTGTCTTTCTATCTATCTATCTATCTATCACTGTGTCTTTCTATCTATCTATCTATCACTGTGTCTATCTATCACGGTGTCTATCTATCTGTCTTTCTATCTATCTATCACTGTGTCTTTCTATCTATCTATCTGTCTTTCTATCTATCACTGTGTCTTTCTATCTATCTATCTATCACTGTGTCTATCTATCTATCTATCTATCTATCTATCACTGTGTCTATCTATCTATCTATCTATCTCTATCTATCACTGTGTCTATCTATCTATCTATCTCTATCTATCACTGTGTCTATCTATCTATCTCTCTCTCTGGCTATCTACCAATTGCTTCTCTCTCTCTCTCCCTACCCTTCCCATATACTTATTTCCTGTTTTGTGAATTCTCCTTCTAATAAAGATTTTCAGGATTCTCTTCCATTTACCATTCTTTCAGAATCCCTCATCTTTTCTCCTCTTCCGTTTCTTTGACTGCAAAACCCTTTCATTTCATTTCCTTCTTTCACTTGTCTTAAAAGATAATGAGGAAGTAGCCAGTTTTTTTCAAGTCCTCCTCCTCCTCCTATTTTTTTTTTTTAATAAAAAAGATTAATTATCAAAATGTCTTTTTGTTAAGTTTCTCTAATCTTTCCCCTTGATCTCTTTTTCATTTTCTCTTGATTCTCCCCCTCCCCCCCAATCATCAGTGATAGCTGTTTGGGGACTTTAATCTTTCAATCAAGCAACCCCTCTTAATTTATAATTTTCTTTTCTCCTGTAAATCTAAAAACTAAGAAATTTACCAATTGTAATTCATATGCTGAAATTTTCATGATAACTGGAAAAAAATCAGACAGAAATCAATAAAAAACACTCAAAAGTTGAAATCTTAACCCTTTTAGCGCTATGGCCTTTTTGACCATTAAGCAAAAAACACTACCATCAACCAAAATTGTCACCAAAGATTTCTTCAGTTTTTAAGCTGGTCTGGACATCTCTTTTAGACTGATATATCACCCGTGTAGTGTTTTTATCTATGTTATCGAGTCCGATATATATATTGGCCTGGCAGTGCTATAAGGGTTAATGAATTCAATCTTTTTCTACACCATCTGGAAAGTTGCTGCAAATACACAGGTTTTTGTTTTGTTTTTTTCTTGTTAAAGAATTCTTGTATATTCACAAGAGATTGGTCAAATCATTAGCCATAAACAAAAGGTGGTAACTTTGCCTTTTTTATATATACCTGATCAACTTGATGTTCTTTCTCACTCTGGCCTTTTTTTTTGTCTCTTTCTCTAACCCTCTTCTGTTTTATCCCTCTCTTCGTACCTGCCGTCTCTCCCATGTTTCTAGGTTTTTTTCTGCCTTCCTCCCGCTTTCTGCTTTTCTTTTTCATTTCTCCCCAACTAACCCAGTCAGATTTTTTTTTCTTCTTCTGTACCTCTTTTTGCCCTTTCTCTCTTTTTTGTCTGGTCTCTTCCCCCCCCCCTTTTGCCTCCCTTCCATCTCTCTTGCCTCCTCCCTTCCATCTCTCTTGCCTCCTCCCTTCCATCTCTCTTGCCTCCTCCCTTCCATCTCTCTTGCCTCCTCCCTTCCATCTCTCTTGCCTCCTCCCTTCCATCTCTCTTGCCTCCTCCCTTCCATCTCTCTTGCCTCCTCCCTCTTGTCCTTCTGTCTGTTTCTTCCTTCTATCCCCCAGTCCTTCCCATTTTCTCTTGTGGTCGCTTCAGTGTCGTTCAACATTCGCACAGGAAATTTGTTATCAAATTATCCAAGTCAAAGTAGAAAAGGGTTGGAAAGTGATTTGCAAGATGATGATGATCCCTCCCTACTTCAAATCCTTGTCACCCTGCTTCTCCCCTCCCCCATGATTACTTAAATTGCTGGTCAGTCAATTAAAAAAAACAAAAAAATGAACACTGCTTCCTTCATCCTATCATCAACTTGAAAAAATTGCAAAGTTGATTCTAAATGTTTGTTTAGAAGTTTCAATGCTACTGATTTCTAATTGGGCCTTAATTTATAAACACAGCAATTTTCTTGTGTCCTTGCTGAGAAAATCATGCAATGCTTCCCTGACTTTTTGATAATGTGAATTGCATAAAAGTCATTGAGTTAATAAAAGGCATCTTTTTTTGCATTTCTCATGTCTTTACTAAAATGTGAAAGCTATCAAACTCTGTGTTGATGGAAAACAAGCAAGTAATTTCTCTCATCAATAACTCTTGAATAAAGCTGTCCAAAATCAGGAT
>VCCN01005109.1:7797264-7807329 GCA_006491835.1 Architeuthis dux | reverse complement strand
TGTTTTTGTCTTGTCTGGTTTAGGTTTGTTGAGAAGTGGAAGAAGCGTGACGTGTACTCAGTTGGTCACGTGATTCCCCGACGTCATGTTACCACATATGAGAGACGTGTCCTTTGATAGCGCCAGCCTTCTTTAGTTACGCTACATTGCTGAATATATTATAGTTATTTAATTTGAAGACGGTCTTTTTAGGTGCGCTACGCTTCTCCAGCAGCGATAGTCGTTACTGACAAGTTTACATATCAACATATCGACCGTAACTTTTTAATGACGTAATAAAACAATATTTGTTTGTTCTTTTTAAAGAAAATCAATTCTCGAAATCAAACTTTGACATATACGGTTGCGTTCGTTTTTTAAGGAGCTAAGACATTTTTTAATATATCTCATATCGCGGTGTTTTTTTTAACATATCTCATATCGCGGTGTTTTGTTTTTTTTTAACATTTAAGTTAACTCGTGTTTAAATAGCGCATCTAATAGTCTGACTGTCAGGCTTTTACTGGTGTGGCTTCAAGATCGCCTCGATGATTAGAATAACAGATGACATGTAAGTTGTGAAAATAACAAGATTAAACACAGAAATGTAGATTTACGTTGTTAGCAATTGTAGGTGCGCCCAGGTTCAGTAAGAGGGAGAGGTTAACCAAGAATGGTGCGTGCGTAGTTATTCGAATATTCTTCTCGTGTGAATTTTGATCCCTCTGTGCTAAAAGAAGTAAAAGAGAAAGGTTGAACTGTAAATAAACAATCTTCTTATATCTTTTTCCGTCGCGTTGAATTGAATTATAATTTAGGCTTTTGATCTTTAAAAAAAACTTTCATCATTTTTATCGATTATTGCGATTGATTCGATATATTTAAAATGTATATTTTTTAAATTTTTACTGCTTTTACTGAAATGTATTTAAAAATATTATTAAATGGATGAATAATTAAATATAGCCACATGAAAAAATATTTACCAGGTGTATTTTTCATATATTTTCATATATTTTTTTCTGTTTATTTGTTTATGTAAATTGACCGCTATTTCAAATTATGGGAGCTGCAGACGACAACGCGCGTTTTTTTTTTTTGTACAGCGCAGCTGTGTTACACTTTCTTCTTGTTTATTTTTCCCACTCAAAAACATTTTGTGTATACCATTCTGGATTAAGTCCCCCTGTCTACCATACTGCTTAAATATCAACAAGGATCGGCACGTCTGTCAAAGCCCGATTAAAAATACCGATAACCTCCATTGAAATGTGCTGATAGTGTTAAACATTCACTTTTCATTATTTTTTATGCAAAATGTAGGACATTTTTAACGCAGTTTAGGTGAATTAATGAAAATATGTTTTTCTTTTTGTTTAGACAAATATTTGGGCTATTTTTTTTCTAATTTCTAATGGCACAGTACATTTGTGTAAGCCAAACTTAATGTTCCCATATAAAAAGACTGTAATATTATTGGGTTACGGCACATTCATAGTTCATTTATAATTATAATCTGACTACAATTGAAGAAATATCTCTATGAGTGCAGTGTTGGGTTTGAAATTTTTGGGATCGGTGGTTCTCGAGAAATCTAATAAAAAAAATTAAACATTTACAGATTATAAATCTTCTATCTATAGTCTAAATTTAGATATGAAAAATCTAAATTGTCAATAGATCTAAATTTAGATTAACTAAGATTGGCAGCACTGAAGAGAAGTAACCGAAATACTAGCCGTAGTTTCGCACGACGAATGGAAAATTATTTTACATGACTATTATGGCAGGCTGCTCAATACACCATAAAATCCGACCCCTTCCAAACATGCACCTTTGGAACGGGCACTGTTCTAGTATAACCAACGACGAAAAAAAAAAGTATTACTACAACGAGAGTCGAATGTAGAGCCAACTTCTGCCCTTATATATTTTGAAACGGAAACGATTTTTATTTAAATTTGTATGACTACTTTTTACGTTCATCTTACATTTATTAGTTGATTTTTATCGCAAGCTCAGACCGATTACCCTCCCGCAGTATCGCGTTGATCGGAAAATAACATTTAAGATGAAGGTAAAAAGTAGTCATAAAAATAATTTATAATACTTCATCTAATAAAAATAAAAACGGAGAAATATAACCTCAATTATATTTTCAATTTTACATCAATAGTGTCTTTATTTTTATACATGCATTTGTAGATACAATTTGAAACTGTAAAAAAATAGTTATAACATTTTGTATAGTTTTGAGAAGGGTCATTAATATTCAAATGGTTCTTCGGACGATTGAACTCCTTCTTGTTGTTTTGCACCTGAAGAAGGCCGAAGAATGGATCGGCCGAAACGTCGTGTTTACAACGCAAATACCAACAAGGAGTTCAATCGTCCGAAGAACCATTTGAGTTATAACATTACTTTAATGATTAACATATGTGAATTATCTTAAACTAGCTTAGTACCCGTCAAAAATAATACTTTATAATACTTCATCTAACAAAAATAAAAACGGGGATACGATTTTGTTTTAAAGACTACCGAATAGTATGTAAGTAAGATTTATTTGACTGAATGGCGTGTCATTCTCAAATCTTATCAGTGAATTCGATGCAAGATATGAGAACATAGAGAGTCAGTTTAGATATTGGAATAGAATCATTTTCTGTTGATCTAATAGCAGTCGTGTAAACTCAATGTAAATTGTTTTACATGACTATTATGGCAGGCTTCTCAGCACACCGTAAAGTCCGGCCCCTTCCAAACATGCAACTTTAGAAAGATATTACTAAAACGAGCGTCGAACGTAGAGCTAACTTCTGCTCTTATATATTTTGAAATGGAAACGATTTTGTTTCAAAGACTACCAAAAGCCGAATAGTATGTAAGTAAGATTTATTTGACTGCATGGCGTGTCATTCTCAAATGTTATCAGTGAATTCGATGCAAGATATGAGAACATAGAGAGTCAGCTTAGATTTTGGAATAGAATCATTTTCTGTTGATCTAATAGCAGTCATGTAAACTCAATGTAAATTGTTTTACATGACTATTATGGCAGGCTGCTCAGCACACCGTAAAGTCCGGCCCCTTCCAAACATGCAACTTTAGAAAGATATTACTAAAACGAGCGTCGAACGTAGAGCTAACTTCTGCCCTTATATATTTTGAAATGGAAACGATTTTGTTTCAAAGACTAGCAAAAGCTGAATAGTATGTAAGTAAGATTTATTTGACTGCATGGCGTGTCATTCTCAAATCGTATCAGTGAATTCGATGCAAGATATGGGAATATAGAGAGTCAGCTCAGATATTGGAATAGAATCATTTTCTGTTGATCTAATTGCAGTCGTGTATATGCAGAGTTCCAGAAGAACACAGAAAGCCGATGCTTTCACTTTAGGACCGACCAACCGTAAAGCCAGAGTAATGACCTGGGCGATTGCAACATGTTATCTGATGGCAGGACACGAGCAGCTCGGGTACATGTATTGGCAGTGCAATTATTCCCTGACAAATATTTATTACCTAAAGTGCAGGCGTATATCAAATATGCCAGTTGGAGGAGCACTTGGGTCGGGGTGGCTTCTCTAGCGTTGTGTTGATAAGGAAGCGGGCTGGCTGCCCAGAGACGGCAAGGTTCGACTTCAACAACGTTGCATAGCAAGAATGATATCTACGCACGTATCGCCGTTTGCTGCTTATATCCTCATGGAGAGTGTCACGGGCAATTGTTAGTAAGACCCACTTCCGGCTTGCCAGGCTTGTCGAAAGCTTCGATCTGCTTACGGCACCTGGTATTACCCAATGGTCACCCATCTAGGTACTGACCAGGCTCGATACGCCAATCTGGGTCCTAACTGCGAAGAGAGAGAGAGAGAGAGAGAGAGAGAGAGAGAGAGAGAGAGAGAGAGAGGGGGGGAGTTTAATGATAATATAGTAAACCGTCTGTACTTTGCCACCTCTCTCTTTCGTTAGTCGTGGTCCCAAACAGAATCTGCTGGAAGAAAAATGGAATCCCCTATAACGAATTGCTCAAACCTGAACAATCTGTTTTTGAACAAGGCTACACGGCTTCTAAAGCACATAGAATGGCTTATTTGGGTGCAAACTTTCAACTAGATATCTTCTTAAATACCAAAGTTATGAAGGGCTGAAGTTGGCAAAAGCATGCTTGCGGCTCGCGACATGTACATTTAAGCAGATTTCAGTTTGTCATAACTTCAGAACCATTTATTCAATCAAGCTGACATTTTCTGAGTTGAGAAAAGGTGTCTCCTGGTTATAATGTTTTAATTTATTGATACTCAGATACTCGGTTGGAATTCTTCTGAAAAATATTCTATGAAATGTAGCGCTTTCTGAGGCAGTTTGGCCAAGTTAGATATGAGTAGACATTTTGAATTTTTCTCAAATGACTACATTACTTGTCATGCTTTAAAAACAACACATACTATGTTGGGTTTTTACTGTAATGGTCCTATCTTTTGAAGTAGTTAATGCTTTTAAACTCTATGTTTCAATGTTTTACACAAGGTAATACATCAAATGAATATAATCCAGTGGAATGTTTATTTTAACGCCCTTGGGTTTAGTTTCTACGGCTAGCCAAACATTTAGCCCCCCCCCCCTCACCCTGAAAAGCCATTTCCCCCATTTTGAAGGACCCATAATTCCCAAACCACATCGAATAAAGGTAAAATTAAACCATAAATGGTTTAATTGGGTGAAAAGCTACAGGGGTGCCAAATCAGATATCTTCTTAAATAGCATAGTTATGCAAATTTCAATTTGTCATAACTTCTGAACCATTTGTTCAATCAAGCTGATGTTTTCCGGGTTGAATTTTCTCTGGAAAAGGTGGCACCTACTGAAATTTCATCAAAATCTAAAATGGTGCCCATGGGGACTTAGGAAATATTAGGTGATTTGTTATGGAATGACCCACTAGCTTTTATATTTGATGATCGTTGCCACTCAATCATACGAGTATGGCGGCTCCTAGGAGAGTACATTGTCATGTGTCCTCCATGGAGCAGCGTGTGCGTGAGAAAGGGCCGGGTGCACAGTCCGGTCCTAGCTTGGCAAGATGTTCTGTTAATCGGCAGCAGAACAATCTTGTTGCTGTACACGGCACCTGTTATTCCCAGACGGTCACCCATCTGGCTAATGATCAGAGTCGACGACGCTTAACTTCAGTGATCGTAGGAGAACCGGTGTAGTCAACGCGATTAAAGCAGAAGGAACGTAACAATATCATTATAAAAATAAATGTAACTCCAGGAGTATTTCGAAGAAGATAAACTAAATAGCATAAACGCTATGAACACAGTTCTGATTGGGAAGTATTTCGGACGACCCTGCATTTTTTCAATAAAGTCATGACATCAACGCTTTTAAACATCATATAACCACTAAAGTATTGTATCTATTTTACAAATTACATAAGACATACGTACTGACATAGACACAATCCATAAATTGTATTTCTTAGTATTTGTATGTCTCCGTTGTTTTTGATGACGGCCAGTACACGGCGTGGCATATAGTCCGGGGGCCAGCAGGGATTACCTTACACCCCCTATGATCCTATGAGTAGGGTACCAACATTTTACCTTAGGGTGTCCTCTTTCAGAAAAAAAAGACGTTCCCAAGAAAAGGTTGGGAAGAACTACCGCATTTGCATAAAACAAAATGGCCGCCAGCACACACCAAAAAACACCCCAGAATTTCATATCTCGTCTCCCAGTTGACCTATCTGAGTACTTTAAAGGGCTAAATCATGCTTTTCAGACGAGAGAAATTCAGCTTTCCAACGGTGTATGTTCACAATTTGTATCTGTTGGGCTTAGAAAGTTACAAAAACGTGAAGCTAAGTATTCAGCATTTTACGAGAAAACTTACACAGTCCAATGTCTAATCGATTGGTTCTTAAACTTTTGGGAAGCACTGTATTTCTAAAGTGTACAAAAGAGAAATAATCTCGGAGAATTAGGCCAAAATGGGGCTCAACCCAGAGGAAATTGCCAAGCATTCACATTTGATATAACTGGAAAGCTTAATTTATGTCGAATAACATATCAAATGCCTCCCTACTTATATGCTAGGCAAAAAGATCTGCAGTGCATTAAGTAAGAGGTAAGGTACCTACAGTACGTTTTCTAGAGGATTTTAGATAAGAGGAATGCTATCATTTGAAATAAAAGCACATCGCTAAAGAGGTTTATAGAATCATGACACTGTACTGTACAATAATAAACCGAATGGTCAATGGTCAGCACATTAGAACATCATTAACATTACTTGTAAATCGTGTTCTAACTAGCATGTACTGAGAAGCTATTGTGTTTCTATATAGCTCAAAAGTATCAATGTTAAATTACAGATTGTTTAGTATGAAGCTTCAGGTAGCCACAGAACCAGACACTTTTGATACACAAGAGATTTGTGTTGCGTAATACCAGAAGTCGTGAGTTTACATATGCTTATAATTTGAACTTTCATCAGATAAGATTACTCCTTGCTTCAGTTCAGCAAGATGACTTGTGAACAATTGTTTCATAAACCTCTTATCCTATGATGTTCTTATCTTTTTTTAATACAAATGTCACGATTTAACGCGTCAAAAGCTTTTTCTAGTTCAAAGAACAGTCCACAGGCATAATCAACCAACATGTTCTTTTGGTGTGTCACATGCAAGCCACTAAGTACAATGTTTGCAAAGGTAAAATAGTATACTCTTTTCAAAATGTTTTCTTTCTAGCTTCCTGGCATGGAGTCGAGTGTTGCTGTTGTGCCTGATAGCCACACCGTTGGCAGTCCCATCTATCAAGATACAGATGCCGACAGTTTGGCTCCGTATTGTATTGCATTTTTAAATTCAAACAGATCACCAATCGAGGAAAGGAAACACGATCTAGTCATTGTAAACTAAGAAAAGAAGTTATTATTATCAATGTATTGCTACTCTTTACCTTCATCTTCATTGCTGTTGCTTTTTATCGCCACCCTCCGACATAGAAGCTCGTGAGTTCGATTCTTACCTGGAACTTATTATGTATTCCGATCCGCGCTTTTAATTTATTTACTACTCCTGAATGGAAACCGGCTTAAGTTTAGTTGCGATAAAAAGCAACAACAATTAAGATGAAGGTAAAATGAAATAGTAGCACAAAGTTATTAATGTTATTATATGCTCCCACGGGAGGTCATTTCCAGGCCAACACCTGTGCGGAAGTGGAAGTGACCCTGTCACCTTAGGAAAATGCATATGCGTGGGTGTCCAAAAACAGGATGTGGAAGTGACCCGGGGACCTTTGGAAATATGCATATGCGTGGGTGTCCGAAAATAGGATGTTGAACACACAAGCGTTGGCGTTCAAACCTGATAAAAGAAAGACACCGGACACCCTGAGTGGAAGTTCAGAGATGGTGAGAAACTCGGAACTAAGAACAGAGATGTAGACCGCCTAGGCTGGGCTGGAAGGCACGAGACCAGTGTCCCTGTTGGGGACAGACTGTCGGTTCTCATTATCTCTCTCCCACTCTTCATTCTGCAGCCGACAAAATGTATCTTATGTCCTCATATTTTTACAAACAACTTTCGAGTCTTCCTTCTTTTCCTTTCTCGCCAAGATCATGATTTTCCTCCTGCGGACCAAGGCACTATACAACATTAATAATAATTTACAATACTTCATCTAACAAAACCATTTTTTTTAAAGAGAAGATTTGTTAGATAGGGGGTGTTGATGGTTCAGAAGATCACTGAGAAAATTGAAAGAAATTGAAAAGTGAGGGAAATATCTGAATCCTGCCAGAGAAGTGAAAAATTGTAGAACTTGATGCTTGTACCCATCATTACTGGCGCGCTTGGAACAATCCCGAAGAGCCTTGCAAAGAGACTCGAAGAAATGGAAATCATCGGAAGAATTAGGACATCCAGGCGACAGCATTACTTAAAATCAGCAATAGTTATGAGTGAAGAGCTTGAGTATTGAGGTGGCTTGTTGTCACTTGATCTCCAATGAAAGCAGAAATCAAATACTATTGGTGCGGAAGCTCAATGAGCACAATAATAATAGCATTCCAAGGAAAATTATGAATCACCACCACCTATATATGCTTCTTTTTAGCTTGTAAATTAGCATTGGTGGTGAGCAGTGATCACTAAAAAGTCCAAATTTAAAAAACAAAACAAATAAGAATGCTGCTGAACACAAACTAAGGGATCAATTTTGCATAAACTTACATTGTAAATTGAACCCCCAAGAAAAAAACTATTTTGGGGGGAGGGGGGATTTCCTACTCATTGTGAGGTGTGTGTGCAAAATTTCAAGTTTCTACTATGAACGGTTATGGCTGGGCGAAGCTCGAATACATAGATAGTTACGTAAAAATGTCAGAACACATGATTAACTTAAACCCAGCAACAGTGTTTAAATCGGTCCGTTGTGGGTAGCGGTGATTAATAATCAGAAAAACATGTACCATCATCATCATCTTCATCATCTTTGTGAAAAGAACATCATCACAGTTACAGATCATCATTAAAATCATAATTGTTAAGAAAAACAACAATTCCATCATGGTCATCACCATCACCATCACCACCATCAAAATGAACCGGCCATCATCACCCTTTCAACCAATCATCTCCATACCCTTTTTCTTCCTCCTTTTAAAATATCCTTTTTTTTAGCCACCCCTTTTACCCGCTAGCTTTTCTCATTAAACCAACTGGCCCCACCCATCCTCTCTCCGCCTGCTTACCGAGCTAAATATCCTCCTTCAGAGCTTCTTCTTCTTCCAATGCCGACGCCGCCGCCCTCTTTTTTTCCCTTTCTTTTTGCACGTGTTATTCCAAATCTCGTGCTTTATCGCGTTATCTTCTGGCACGTGTCATTTCTCCTCGCGGCCACAATTGCCACTCATTTCTCCACCAGTCCCACCCCCCCTCCACCTCCTCCTCCTTGCCAAGTCGTTTTTCTTCTTCTTTCTTCTTCTTTTTTTTTTAAAACCCAAACTCCATCAAAGCAGATTTCAACTGACATTCCTCTTCTTTCTTAACAGATGCCCTGCAATCATTTCTTGTAAGACCGTCTTCATCAGCAGAACTAACAGCAACATCACTACTACTACTACTACTACTACTACTACTACTACTACTACTACTACTACTACTACTACTAATAATAATAATAATAATAATAATAATAATAATAGCTATAAAACTAATAACAACAGCAATAATAATAATGGCAACAACAGTCGTAATGATAACAGATTTAGCAATAACATCAAAGACAAGAAGAAGAAGAAGAAGAAGAAGAAGAAGAAGAAGAATATTTCTACCAATTTATCAGAAAGACTTGACCATTTAATCAACATGGACAACCTGAAATGATCTGCCAAAAATAAAACTGGGTCCAAAGAGAATGGTTTGCCAAGAAATCGAGAAATGTGTAAAGTTGGTGATGCACAAAGGAAAATAGGAATCAACAGAAGGAATTCAACTACGCAACAATGAAAACATCAGGCCATCAAATGGAAAAGAATACTACAGATATCAAGGCATATTGGAACCGTATTCAGCTAAAAAAGAATAAAATAAAGGGAAACAGTAAGAAAATAATTAATAAGAAGAACAAGGAAAACCTTTTGGAAATAACAAGAAACCTTATAAAAGTCATAAATATATGGAGATGAGTGCTGGAGATTTAAGGAGACTTGCTGTCATTCAGTCTTCAGCGATGACTACCTGACATCTGGTGTAAACAAGAAGATGCATAGTAGTAGTAGTAGTAGTAGTAGTAGTAGTAGTAGTAGTAGTAGTAGTAGTAGGCGCAGTGCGAACTGTGCCAAAGACATTGAAGTCAAGATTGGAGGAGCTAGAGATAAGAAGAAGGATTGAGACTATGCAGACCACAGCATTGCTGGGGTCTGCATGAATACTGAGGAGAACACTGGACTTACGACCTCCAGTCGTCAGCAACGGCCTAACAGCTATAATGAAGAAGGATCATGTAAGCGAAGCGGGGTAGTTTGGTACGGTACAAACCACAGCGCTGCTGTGATATGTGCGGA
>VCCN01005109.1:7712501-7724454 GCA_006491835.1 Architeuthis dux | reverse complement strand
TTTCTATCAAATTCTTCGGTTGAATATGTCGTTTGACTATTAGCTCTAGGAATGTAGATTGGGTACTGATATTCGGACCGATGACGTCGGCGTAGGTTTACATCAGTCGTGGGATAAACACGATGAAACGATTTTATTAGTCGCATTGGTAAACACTCAACGGGGGGTACACGACCACACGGGTACCATCCGTTGTACTGCTAACTGATCCCCCATCGGCCGTTTATCGGCTAGGTCATTTTGATATGTTTTGCATCCATAAAAATACGCTATGTTAATGTCCTAAATAAAATAACAAGTTACATAAATTATGTTACTGACTAAAACAAAAGAACAAACTAAATATAAGAATTATAGCTTGAAGGACGTGGTGTTTGATCAGCACTACTGGGGAACCATGGTAAAATGACTGTTTTGTTTTTTAATCCCCGAAACAGTTCCACGGCAACCAACTGATGATCCCTACAAGAAAACTTTACTTATAGTACTATAATTCTGTGTAAAACATAAATCCTCCTGAACATCTCTCATTAACAGTTATTAATGAGTAATTGACTTACATGACAAGTAATGAAATAAACGAATAAACAGAACATAAAAACATTTTTGTAGGAAAGATCTTTAGTTTAAAAACATTTTCTGTAGTAACAGTAACAGCACCCCCCAAATAACCAGCTGCATTTAGTTTTTTTTACCTCTTGGCCCTCAAACATTTCCCCCTGGTATGGCCCTGTTTGTGCATTATTTTACATGTGGATTTAAAAATTTTGTTTTGGGTTTATTAGTTTTGATTTTATTTTATTTGAATTGGTTTTGTTTTGTGTATTATACCCACTATTTTACATATGTACTACATATTATGTTCATTATTAAATCAAAGTATAAACATGCATTGATTTTTTTCTATAATAATATAAACAATTTCTAAAAACTTATATTATATATTAGCTATCCAGTCACATTTATAGAATCAGTAGGAGAGGCTTTCAATTAAAATCTATTCTATTCGTCTTGATATCAAAGTATAGCATTGCTTTTTTAAAAGTATGTGCAATCCTTTTCGTCACTGTTGAAAAAGATGTTCGTTTAGGTAAAATGTTTTGAGATACATGCAAGGATGCTCTGGGACACATCGTCAGTGAGTGTTTCCTGCGGTCATTGGGTGTTTCGGTTCTTTCAACGTCATACACCCTCACCCAGGCGACCCAGCCGGGGTTGATCAAGCCCTGACTTGTGTCCCAGTGGCATTGGTCCACGGCTCGCTCCTTCTGATCCAGAGCCATCTAGAGACCCTCTCTGCAGCCTCCATGGCAGCTTTGATGGCTCTTCTTTTTGAGGCCCCCATTAATACCAAGCAAAGAGTAGACTTTGCACAGTGATCGGCCAGAAAAAGTCCCTACAACCCACTTCAATGGGTTCACAACGGGTCCCCCGGCACTGCTCCACCAATTCTTGGTATTTGGACCGTTTCCTCTCGCTGGCTTCCTCCATGCGATCAACTCCATGATGATCATCTGCTTCGGAAGAGTCTGATGTCATCACCAAATAAAATATATAACAATCTTTAATTTATTCTTATTATTGGATGAAGTATTGTAACACAGTATTTTTATTAATAATTTTGACTACTATTTTCCTTAATCTTAATTATTAGTTGCTTTTTAATCACAACTTCTATGGCAACGATCGGAAATAAAGAGTAAGCTCACGATAAGAATCGAACTCACACCCTCTAGTGGGATTACTCTTTAAGGCTGTTTACTCGTTGCCGTAGAATGGCGGTCCGAGTCATGGTTGTGATGAAAAGCAATTAAAAATTAAGATGATGGTAAAAACTACTCAAAATTAATAATGCAAAACAGGTCTGGTTAGTCACTCAATAGAAACCGTCAAGCGACCAACGTATTTTGGCAGCATGTCGTGTTGGGGGTAATCAGTTAGAAACATTGGAAAAAGGGGTGATCAATGAATAAGTTTCTTCTCTCGCCTTTTGTTGGACAGTGATCACTAAAAAAGTCTGAATTTTCCAAAAGGACAAGCGGACACAAACTAGTGATCAATTTAGCACAAACTTACATTGCAAATTGAACCTCCTACTAAAATCCTATTTAGGCAGGGGGGATTGTCAAAAACAAAAATAACCGTATTTTCTAGATATAAGGAGTAAATGTTGAAATTTTCAGCCGCCTGTCTCCATTGGTGCAGCCTGTACGCGTGTTACATACACAGCCAGCCGGCCAGGCAGACAAACTTAAAAACTGAAAGAAACCTTCCAATAGTTCTTCGGACGATTGAACTGATTCTTGTTGTTTATGTTTTTTTTTTAAATTCCTTCTTGTTGTTTATGAATGGATTGGCCGAAACGTAGTGTGTTAACACGACGTTTCGCCCAATCTATTCTTCGGCGTTCATAAACAAGAAGAAGGAGTTTTTGTTATAGTTTTGAGAAGGGTCATTAACATACAAATAGTTCTTCGGACGATTGAAGTCTGAAGAACTATTTGAATGTTAATGACCCTTCTCAAAACTATAGAAAATATCTGAAAGAAACCTATTTTGACAGTTTTGGTGACAGTTTTGGTTGACGGTTTCTAATATATAAACTTGTGAAAAACCATGAAAAAATTCCGAAGACAAAATCGTTTTCTGAAGCCAATTTTGACACCAAGCCATTTTCAAGGAACACGTAGTGAGGAACAAAACCGCAGCTAGCAGGTGATGAAGAACAACATTCTTTAACGGGTTTTATATTCAGTAATCCCGATAGATGAAAAGAAACACCCACATACACGTAGGCAGTGTGGCCAACTCAAAAAATATGTTCGCGCTAGCTTGACTGCAAAAAAGCGCTAATTTTTTTTAAATTGCCAAAAACCACCTAAAAGACGCTAAAAATGGTCGAAAATAGCCAGAAAATGGCCAAAATGTTTTAGGCGAAAACGTGCTAATTTAGCGCTTTTTGCAATGCCAAAACAAGAAACACGCTAAATAAGCGCGAAACGCGCTAAATTGGCCACACTGCATGTAGGTATAACATTTCATATCTTCTGGTTTGTATATGCGCAGAACGCTTGCAGGGAAAATAGCCAGTCAGTGTAAAGTGAAAGAAAAAAAGGTTAGTACACCATCTAAATGGCAGGCGGATAGCATTGATAAACGAGTCCGCGTCCCGTCAACCATTAATGGTATTGGACTGAGTTGAAAAGATGTGGAGTGGGAGTAAAAAGCAAAGAATCTAAAATATGAGTAGGAGGCGAGAAGAAAAGAAGGACTGTGAAGAAAGAGGGGTGGAGTAAGAGGTAGAAAATGAACTGGAAGAACCGAGGTGGGAGTAAAGAGTGGATTGAAATTTGAATGAGAGGAAGGGAGAAAGAGAACAGAGACTGAGGGGGGTGAGGAAAATAATGAAAACGAATTTGAGAAAGGAGGAGGAGTTAGAGTAGGCGGGAGAAGAGAAAGTGGACACGTAAGGGAAGAGAGGGAGGGGGAATAGGTGGTGGAGATGTAAAGGAAAGTAACGAGGGAAAAGGACAAGGGAGAGGAGGAGGAAGAAAAGTAAAAGTGAATAAAGAGAGGCGGGGTGGGGATGGGGGCTAAAGAGAGGATTGAATAGGAAGAGAGACTGAGTGAGGAAAAGAATGAACATTGATTTGAGAAAGAAGGGGAGGGAGAGTTGGAGGGGGAGGGAGAAGAGGAAAGGTAAGAAGGAAAAGGGAGAAGAGGAGAAAGATATGATGGAGAGAAGGGGAGGAATAAGAAAGAAAAGTAGAAGTAAGAGGAGGGGGGGAAAGGGAGAAAAGGGAGAGGGTTGAGAGTGAAGGGAAAAGAAGACTGGCAAAAAGAAGAAGAACGTAAGAAAATAGTTAAGATAAATAAGAAAGGAGTTTATTAGAAGATTACGGACCAATCACGTTGGATACACCGGTTCACGTATGGTCACCGAAGTTAAGCAACGTCGAGCCTGGTCAGTAACTAGATGGGTGACCGCTTGGAAATACCAGGTGCCGTAAGCGAGTGACACTACTTTGGGTGCTTGTCGCCTCTAAGTCTATTTCACATATTGCATGCCGGGTCAAGAGAAACTTGTGGTATGGCAAGGAGGGCTGATGCCGTAGCCAGCGTAAGGGCGCTAGCTATCTAGCAAAGAACAATATGTGTGTTCAGGACTCTTGCCCTTCCATGAGAGTGTCGTTAGGTCAGTCGGTAGCAGAGCCTGCGTATAGGTTGCTTCCAGGTGGATTCGTGTTCGATCCCCGCATGACGCCCATTTCTTTCTTTATTTATTTAGGCCGCTCGTTTCGAAACTGTGTAAAATCGGCACCGTTCCTACTAAAAAAAAGTACATATATATAAGATAGATAGATAGAGAGATAATCCAAGGAGAGAGAAAAGTAGCAGGAATGAAAGCAGAAGTTTTTTTTAAGTGCCTTTGGTCGTTTACAATGACGGACTATCGGACAGAATGTAAGAGAATGGCGAGGTAAAAGGTCGGGAAAGGGTGTTTATTGGTGTTCTCCAACCTCTTTACCACTACACTCCCGATACCATCCCAATAGCCTTTTTTCATAATGTCCTCCTTTTCCAACTACCAACGCCGTGGCTAAGGGCGGGGGCTCGTGGCTCATTCTTCTTACTTTTTCTTCTTCCCTTTTGCATTCTTGTACTTGTTCATTGAGCAGTGGCAGGGGTGCGAGGATTGGGGAAAGGCTTGCCCGGATGGGGCGGGGGCGAAACTTAACGATGATTTATCAGTGAGCGTCGATACCGATCAGTATTAATCAGCCGTTGTCTTCTAGCTTTTATTGATACAATTTACTTGCAGGGAATTAAAAGCGGTTTTTATAGCGGGGGGGGGGACTTTTGCTTCCACCCCTCCCCCATTTCCCTCTATCCCCCACCCACTACTCATCGCCGCTACTGCCACCGCTGCCGTCATCTTCATGGCCACCAGGCGCACGTACGCGATCACACACAGTTGCCCGTTGGGGTAGCGGTGGAGATACAAGAGATCACTTTTACACACGAACTCTCTCGGGTACATAAACGTGGACATGGGCACACGTAAAGGGTGGATTTGGTGGCCTAATTGATCTGAATGTCACTTCTTTTACTTGTTGTAAACATGGTTGGTTTGAGTTCATACCTATGGGTGGGCACCAAAACTTAAAGCAAGCCCCTGTATATTGCTTCAATCCGACTAATTTCTTTGTTAGAAACCGTCAAGCAAAACTGTCACCAAAACTGTCAACATAAGTTTCTTCAGTTTTTAACGGCTGGCTGGCTATGTAGGTATGCACCAATGGAGCTAGAAGGCTGAAAATGTAAACACTTACTCCTTATTATGTCTAGAATAAACGTTTTTCTTTTGTTTTTTGATTCCCCCACTAAATAGATTTTTTGTGGGGGGGGGGCAATTTACAATGTAAGTTCATGCTAAATTGGTCCGTTATTTTGTGCCCGGATGCATTTACGGTTGTTTTTTTGTTTTTGTTAATTCGAACCTTTTTAGTGATCTCCACCCAACAAAAGGTAAGAGAAGTAACTTATTCATTGATCATCCCCTTTTCCAATGTTTTAATTGATCACCCCAAGCATTGCATGCTGCCAAAAGACGTTGGTCACATGACGGTTTCTATTGAGTTTTGTTTTTTGTTTTTTTAATCGCTTGTATTACATTATCAATTACCGTAGATTAGTTCGTCGAAGATTTTAGCTTCAATGTAAAGATTTTTAAAAAAGCATGCCTTTTACTTAGGTAGATGTCAATATAAGCATCATTGGTAAATGTTTCGTATATTTCAATGAAAAAAATGGTTCATTCTCAGTTATGGGAAAACAAATACAGGTAACGTAAGTATCGACATTTTTACAAACGCCCCCGCCCCCATAGTCTCATTGATGCACTACGTAAATATCTACTTCACAGGTGCAAACTTTCAAGACTATGAATTGTGAATTGAAATCAGGTCAGGTTGTTAAAATGTCGATACTTACGTTAAATTTATTTGTTTTTCATAACTGAGAATGAACCATATGCTCTATCCCTGATATCGAGCACTCCTCATTCATAGATAACCCAAGCCTAAAAAATAATAACAATACATACAGTGTCGCCTATAAATGAGTACAACCTTATCACTTAGAAAGTTAATTGCCTTCTAAACCAAACAAATTAGTGGAACATTATACAATTAAAACGGATATTATCAGGTATTATTTATGACCAAACTCTACATCTCACTGCCGCTAAGTGTGGAAACGCCCCCATAGTCTCAATTGATGCACTACGCAAATATCTACACAGGGGAAACATTCCAAGACTATGAATTGTGAATTGAAATGGTTGTAAAAATGTCGATACTTACGTTACCTGTATTTGTTTCCCATAACTGAGAATGAACCATATATTGGTTGAAATCTTAGTTGCAAGGTTGTAAAAATGTCGAAAATAAGCAACACACACAAAATTGATTTTCTATAATCATCACGTGGTGTATATTTCCGCCTACGACAGACTGCGAATTCACATGACTTATTCTGTTCCAGATTTTCCGATCTTGAGCGTGGGTGTTTAGCTGGGTCCAGTTCTTGACCAGAGGAGTGGGTTGTCATGCCATCTGCGTTTTGGTTTACCCCGTTTGCGTTGGCCTGCTACACAATCTTCTAGACAGACAGTTTTGCAAGTCCTGTTTTTGACCGTTTAAATGTGTCCAAATAGTTTCAGTGACTTTTCACCTTATTAAATATAATGCGTTTCATCTCCGGGTAAAAACGAACAGAAAAATAAGAATAACATCATTAAGAGACCAGACCAACTCTCTCTATAAACGAACTATTAGGAAAGAAATAATCTATCGACACATAGAGGGCCTCTAATCGTGGAGCAATGGTTATCAAGCTACTTTCACAGACCCTTACTAACGTTGTAAGTTCGATCCTCGCTGGGTGCACCAAAACTTTGGCCTTGTGCCACACTGAACCAATCTTAGTTAATCCTTATAAGGGCGTAGATATTTCTGTAGGAGGCAACGAAAAACAAACATACACGCAATGGCTAAGAATGGCTGCTTATGTTCCCTCTGTACTTAATGCCCTTTGGAATCTGTTCTTCCTTTGCCTATTATCCGCCCTTCCAGAAAATCTGAATGAAAATCAAGTCCTCCCACCAAAAAGAAATATATAGCGATAGTATGTGTTTTGGACATATAACTACGATGTAGGGGAGGTAATTGTGCATGGATCCGCGCCAAAGTTTAATCAGTTCTTCTTTTGCTTATTGTCCACAGTTCCAGAAAATCTAAATGAAATTCATTTAGAACTTTTGGAGATATCTTGCGGTCAGGAAAAAATGCGAAACAACAAACAAACAAACCAACAAACATACGCGACCAAAAACATATACCGCTTTTCAACTTCGTGGACAGAGGTAAATAACAATACAAAGGTGAATAACCTCGCGTATAAAATATGGAACCGCCTTTCTTGTGAATATATTTGCCACAGCCCCTTTTCTGAATCTAGCAAACCATGGTTCGTCATTGGCCTTGTCACATTTTCGAGCGAGACATACAAAACTACCCCGATGTCTGGTTCCTGGCGATCTGTCTCCCAGACAACACCTTCCTATTGCACTATGGGGTTAGGTTAGCTGCACGACTTGACGCCAGTGGATAAAGTCGGTGGAAATAGGAAAGTGTTGACCAGTCATCACACACAAGTGTGTGGGGCCCCCACAACAAAAGCGACTTTGAGTCAAATTATGCCCCCATGGGGAGGTAACTTAATACCCTTAGCCCGGGTGAATCTAATATTCTGTTTTGCTGTAGTCTGTGTTACAAACAACCCAATATTTTGGTCACAGTAGTCTGTGTTAAACAAAAACAACTCAAGGAAACCCCATATCTCGATTCAAAGTATCTACAATGCAACATATTGACGGCAAGGAATATACGATACAACAAATATATATATAATATATAACACAACATACATAAACGTATCTATTTTATATACAAAAACATATTCTGTCCGTCACAAAATCGTCTTGGATGGGAACAGATTCTTAAGGACAAATAATATGTAATATATTCAAAAGCGTGACTTGACCTCAGAACTCGTCAATGTAACACGTCAGTTTACATATAGTCGAATGAAAGCAAAGCACGTAATCGGGACACTTGATTTGTGTATACGTATAAAGGTATATATAAGGTATGAAAAACAGCGACCAGCAAAGCCACAGTCAACGCCAGTATCTGTGTCAGCAGAATGAGGAACAGCAGTTAAAACATTTATGCCCTACCGTGCGGAAGGGGGTGGTCAGAGAAAATTCGGTTCCTTGTTTGTCTGAAGAAGAAACCTAATTCCTAACTCAACCTCTCATTCTCTTTTATTTCGAATAAAGTGAGAACTTTCAACCAAAACAAAAGAAGTTCGAGTTGTATTCTTTGGCCAGTTTTATCACAAGCCAATTAAGATCACCGGCTGACGAAAATGAAGTATTCTATTACATTTATTGCTGTCAAACCTATTATATTACAATTAATATCGTGACTGACTTTTTCAAAAACCTGTTTATTACAATTAAATCCGATTTAATAAATAAGGAAAAATGTAAATGTTAAGGGTAATTAGGATTTATGTTGTTTTGTAGGTTTCCTGTAGGTTTGCTCAAATTATGGCGCAAGTGCAGTACCAAATTCAATAACTTTTCCAAAATGTGTTTCACTTAAATATTTAGTTAGGGAACATTTTGGTAAAGAAGACTTTTTTAGGCGAGGAGAGTACTGTAAATTTAGTGTAATTTGGATAGGTGGCGTCAAATTCGGTAAATTTTAAGGAGAACTAAAAAAAAATTGACAATTTTAAAAATTGTGTCAAATTTCTGCATTTGACATGACAATTTTTCAAAGTGTCCTTGAATTGAAGAATCTAGAAATAGGTATCTTTTTTTAAGGATTTAGTCCAGGACCTGTTATTAATAATACCCGGTAGGTAATGCGGATACATTTTTAATTCTGTAAACAATGACATGTTAGTAGGTCCCGGAAGTAACTGGTAAGTATACGTATATACACATATTAAAATTTTTATTTTAATTAATTAATTAATGCAAGCAAATCTTTTTAGCCAGCGCCATCAATGGAGATTTACGAACGCCCGCCAAAAATCAGGATTGATCAAAGCAGACGACAATAGAAAATATCCCGGCTAGAAAGACAAAAGTCGAACACAATGTTAAAATCCGTATTTTAATCTGCAAAGTTACGCCTTCTAGATAGGATCTGTGCACACAATGCAGTCTTTATGTAATAACATATCAGCCATCCGCATCTTTGTAGATACTTGAGGCACATATCTGCAGCAGTTGGTATTTCAACAAAAAAAATAAAAATGAAAAACCTAGTAAATAACTATTGTCAGCAGCCGAATTCGTTGCTGAAGTGAAGTAGGCAATTGTTTGACAGATTAGTTAAGAAGACAAATACAATAAAAACAGCTAATCGTGTCTTTTATGAAGAGATTGAAATAAATACATCCAATTCAACTGTAATTAGATTAATTTGCGAGGGCGGGAGGGGAACTTTTCCTGCAAACAATTATCACCGTGATGGCTTATCCTGCTAGATCTATCTCCCCGCCCACCAACACAGAGATCAACAACAAATACCAGACGTGTCTGTCCGTAATTATAATCTCAGGTCCGGTTTAATTATTTTAATTGAATCCAGCTAGTCCTTACTTCAGGGGTCCCCAACCGCCGACCGATTTGTTATTGACAATATTCTTGCTGACCGGTCGACGTGGAGGTGGGAATATCACGACCAGAATATAGGTGATAAGTCAACTATAAGTCACTTCATCATCATCATCATCATCATCATCATAATCATCATCATCATCATCAGCAGCAGCAGCAGCCGTTATAAGTCCACTGCTGGACAAAGGCCTTTCCCATCTTCTTCCTTGACGACCTATCTTGTACTAACCTCTGCCAAGTCTTACCGGCAAACCTTTCTATCTCATCCCTTCATCTTGTGTCTGGTCTTTTCCTAATTCGTTTACAGTTCCATGGGCACCAATCGGTTAGTCTTTTCCCCCATCTATTGTCATCTCCTCTTGCTAGGTGGCAAGCCCATCTCCATTTTTGCTTCTTAATTAGTTGTATAATATCCTTCACTCTAGTCCTTTCTCTGATCCATGTTGATCTTTTTCTATCTCTTAGAGTTATCCCTAGCATTGCTCTTTCCATGGCTCTCTGTGCTATTCTGAGTAGGTTTTCAGCTCGTATAGGTGGTTAATACACTCTCAATTTCAATTTTAATTCCAAAAGATAACGTATTTAATATTAAGTTCCAAAGAAATGAATCTGTTTTTATTTTACAAAGAAAATAAAAGGATGTTGCTATTTTTCTCGCGGCCCGGTAGCACAAGCTTTGCAGGCCGGTACCGGTCCGCGGCCCAGTGGTTGAGGACCACTCGATTCCGGCGACAATAATTATTATAATCAATTTCATAGTTCAGCTAATTAAGTATGTATGTGTAAGTATGTATATGCTGAGCATAACAAAGAATTCCTAATTAACTAATAAAAAAAGGAAATTTGGATATTACACAATTTATCTTTGCAGCTTAGTAAAAGAACGATGCGTAATTATTTTATTTATGTAGAAAAAAAGAACGAATTGTAATATATTCTGTAATACGTGGCTTAATCACAGAAGGTCATGGCTACATCTCTTATATGTGGTTACATGACGCAACTGAAGGGATACATGTATTCAAGTAGGTACTCATTGCGAATCAGGTGGCCAACTAAGTACACGTCATGTGTCGATGTGGATTTAGCCAAAGAACGCATATGTCAAGCAAGCATTCACAGCAACATTCATGCTGAAGTCCTTCTCCCCTGCCTTTCGAGCGCCCGGTGCTTCGGAGCAGATAGGGGGGCGGGGGCTACAAGTCACATTGCTGGAAGTGGTCAGACGATTTGAAAAGAAAGGAAACCTTGTCTATTGCCCGCCCTATCTTTTTCTCTACAATCTACGTTCGGATAAAGCCAAAGTTCTTTATTATAGAAAAACCAGTCGTGTTGGTTTTTTTTCTACTCTTGATAAAAGAGGTAAAGATCACTGGCCGTTGACAACCTGCGTATATAATGTTGGTTCATGACAAAAACTTTATATCTAGTTTTAAATAGTGAGTTATTTATCTTGATGAAAAACACATTATCTATACTTAACAAATCCATAACAAATATTATTCACCACGAAATAAACAAAAAACCTTTTCACTTCTGCTTTATCTTTCTCCTCTGTTCGATTCTATTAGTTTAACTTTTTTGCCAACTCCTGGCCGTGGGGAACAACCTTGGAGTGTCAGTAGCTAAATACTGGTTTGAGCGATTTTATTTCATTGAATTGGACAAAGTTATTTTCTTTTACATCCTCGTAGAATAATTAACGGATGTGTGGGTAGTAATGTAAGTTGTATTTGTTGGGAGTGTAGGAATAATTGAGCGTACCATAGGTACGTAGGTGGATAGGCAGGCAGGTTGGAAAAGGAGTGTTTTGAGATTGATGATGAAGCCGAAGATGTTGTATGATTTCAATTAATTTAAATATTATGATTTAAGACTCTGCTATGTTCAAATCTCTTCTGGTGATGTTGTTCACAACGACGAAATGCATAAAGATTTATCTTCACGATAATAAATTGTTTGAGACGTATATATATATATATATATGATAGATTTTATTAGACAATGTGGGAAAGAAAGATTGAGAAAAAGCGTGTTACATCTCAAACATATTTAGTATCATGAAGAGGAATCTAACGACATCATCAGAAGAACGACATCATCTGAACATAGCATAATCCATGCTGGGTAGTGGCAATGAAATGAAGGGTGTTTTGAGACATAACACGTTTTTCTCAATCTTTCTTTTCCACA
>VCCN01005109.1:7437217-7447483 GCA_006491835.1 Architeuthis dux | reverse complement strand
TTATTATTATTATTATTATTATTATCATCATCATCATCGGCAATTTCACTGCTGCTGCTGTTCATTTTTTTTTCTTTGTCCGTCGCTTGTCAGAAAAGGCTGTACGCAGGTGATCTTTAAACGTCTGCTTCTTTGAAATTAGCATTATTTTCTTTTTCTTTCTCACTTTAATAGTCATTTCTTTTTTTCTTTTTTCTTCCTTTTCCATTCAATCTTCTACACTAACATATTTTGAAACGCCAAGAAATGGCGTCATCTAAAAAAAATGTCGATTGAAAATGTTTCATGTCGGTCCTCAACTGATTGAAAACATGGAGGAAGGTTTCACACGCGGCTTTTGGGGGGAGAAAGGAAGAAAAATATAAGCGAATTCCTCAGCCATAACAATCGAACAATAGGTAAGAAATTTCAGTGAATATACACGATCGTTTTTCCTTCTTATGTGGCTGATCAATACGTTCCTGAATGAACATTACACGCGGATCTTTTGGGATTAAGAATTGGGAGAGAAAACAACAGCGATTGGACAATGGCAAACAGACATATTATCCACATCAACTTTTTATCTTTCTCAGGGAAAAAAAATGCTTTTTGGTGTCTTTTGTAGTTTTCCAGGGAATTGGATTTTTTTTCCATTAAGATAAAGGCTGAAATAAATAATAATCCGAACGTACAATATCTGGTGAATTCGGCGAATGAGTGAACACTTCTCAGGCTAGCTGTAACAATTTTTGTCTGGTCACCAAAGAAACAAGTGGTCGTGTAACGTTGATTATTTTCATCGATATTGTCACTATAGTTACAATTATTTTTATTGTAAATATCGCCATTTCGAATACCTTGATTAGTGCGGTTATTTCGTTCCAAAACGTTCCGTATTGCTCAAAACCGCACTGTTCAAGGTCTTATAATTTAGTGTGTTTTTTTTTCTCCAGCTTATACATAGTTATTAGTTTTTACATCAATATCTTAACCGTACTACATCAAAACCCGCACTAATCAAAACCGGACTATTCAAGGTATTCCTGTATTAGTGTTTTGTTAATATTATTATTACACAAGCAATAGTAATAAATTACTATTATTACTCTTTCTGTGTAACGACTTTTACTATTAGTGCTCTTACCAATTTTGATATCATTGGTACTGTTATATGATCATTACTATAAATATTAGTTTTTGACTATTTTTTCTTTCGTTTCAGTTTTCTTCACGTGTAAAATGACCTGAGCGTTACGATTAAAAAGCAGCCAAAACAAGCCTGGCCTCTGCAGGGTCAAACTCTACACCAACTTGTATTCCGATTGAAGCTGATTACTTTTGTATTCTATATATAATAAATGCAAATTATAAAAATATATATATTTTTAGTATAAATGTATTTATTTATTAGAATGAAATAAGCCCTTGCGTATTTCTAACATAATTGTTTTGTAGATATGTTAGACTTGTCAATTTAGCTCAGTCGGTAAGAGAGTCTCCTACTAATCAGTTGGTCGTGATTTCAAATTCACCTTAATTTTACATAACGGTTTGGTTTAACGGGGCAGTCAAACAGTGATGAGTTCACTCCCCTGAATTTGGTGAGGATTGTTCTGGTTCTTCTTGTTACGGTAGATAAACAAAGTCAACTCCAGACTTGGAATGGAGTTTAGCATTTAAGAAAAGTAATACAAAATTAGTAATGACAATGCTACATCTACGAAATCCCAACGAATATTACAGTAAAATAAACTATGAAAATGAAAAATATTGAAAAATATTTTTAATTTCAGTGTTCTAGACGTTATAAATATTAAAATTCTAAAAATTCAAAATTTAAAAAAAAAACCTTACAATTTTAAAATTAACATTTTCATGAACGTAGTTCCGTCTTGTATATTGGTGTATGTTTTCTGATGTACATGTTACGGCTCTTTAGGCCATTTTCAACATTTTAACCTTTTAATAATACAGTAATTTGTTTTCCGCTAGTAGTACCAAGCGCCTACCTTAGAACTAGGGTTAACAAGCTGTTCTCGCAGACCATTGATAGTGTAGCAGGGCAGATCCTCACCGGATGACCCAAAGATAAATTTACTATGTCGATGTTCCAAACAAGGCAAATTTAATAATTTCTTTCATTGTTATGCCTTTTCCTTCATCTTAATATTTTTGTTGCTTTTTATTGCAACTTTTCTCAACCCGGATTCCCTTCGGTCGTGAGTAAATAAACAGCGCTGATCGTCGTAATAAAGAATAATTACCCGGTGAGATTCGAACTCACGTCCCTCTATGCCGGAGGGAGTCGCTCACCGGGGGCTTATTCTTTATTCCGATCTGCGCTGTTTAAGGAATCCGGCCTGAGAAAAGTTGCTTTAAAACTCAAGATGAAGGTAAATTGTAGCATAAAAATGAAAGAAAAAAAATTGTTAATAATGATTTACAATACTTCATCTACTAAAAAATAAAAAAAAATTGAGGCTAGACTTGTTAAATATCTACGAACAGTGCTTTAGTGTCTTCCCTGCTGCGGTGGATATTTTCATACAGACGGAGGATGGTCAGTAATGAGAGAAAAGGACTGAAAAGAAGACTGGACACCATATGACGTCCTCTCACCAAGGGCCGGCAATTGCTCGACTGACCATCGCGGAGACCTGACACATTCAAGTGTCTGTATGTGTGGTGGGGCTGGGTAAAGTAAAGGTGCAACTGACATTCTTGCCCTGAAACCTCTTCCCTGACCCCAAACACGCCTTTGCAAATTTGGTCAAAACCTTTTGATTTGTATCCAATCAATGTTGAAAGCGGTCTACTGAGTAATGTTCATTGTTCTGATACAGTGGCGTGCTGGTAGATTTTTAGGGAAGGGCATTATGAGGTTGGTCCCATAACCAAAGGGTCATGAAGTACCATGTTGAATTTTATGGCATCTCAGAAAGCAAAGGGAGTTACATGCTGGTGTCTATATTCGCTCCAAATATCATGTGAAACGGTAGTACTAGGTTACATGGTATCAGATGCCGGGAAGAATCCCTGGACTGACTGAACTCTCTTCTCTGTTAACTATTGTGGCATGCAAGTGTCGAGACTTTTGTCAAGATATGTTGCGACAGGACAGTGCAGGAAGATGTAGCTTCATGCCTTTCCCAGGGACATTAGTACAAAGTGAACACAAGCGGCCTCGACTGAAATTCGAACTTAGTTCACCAATTCTGTTTGCCATCCTGATAACTGCCAAAAAGAGCGGATCCATTCCGAAAAAATTAAGAGGGTCTTCCAGAAGATCCTGGAAGACCCTCATAATTTTTTCGGAAATCTTTTATTTATACTGTTTTCAGAGCGTCTTCAGAGTTTTAAATCTTTTCGTCTCAACACATGACAACCGTCAAGACATTCAGAATTTTTCCGAAAATCTTTATTTATACTGTTTTCTGGGCGTCTTCTTTTCATCTCAACACATGACAATCTTCAAGACCCTTAGAATCTTTCCAGAAATTGTTATTTATCTTAATTTCAGTAGCTGATATGCCATGGAACGCAATTTTAGCCACTCTTAGATACATAATTTTCAAAATTACTGCATGCCCCCAGATCCCCCTAAAAGACACCCCCTCCCAAACTTTGGATCACATACAAAAACGTTTGAAACATGTTTCAAATAGACCTCTAGACAACATTTAATTTCAGTAGCTGATATGCCCTGAAACGCAATTTTAACCAATCTTGGATACATAAATTTAAAGCTTTTCTGAAGGAACACGCACCTAGACCCCCCCTAAAAGACACCCCCATTTTGGAAGACGGTCAGCTCAACAGGCTGGATCCGCCCCTGCAAACGACATCCATCAGTGCATCACAAGATTAAATATCTTCATATTTACTAAGTTAAAGCACAAGAAACTTGATAGTCATTCGGAATAACCGTCTGGTATTTGCTTTCTCAACATACAACATTCTTTCAGTAATCAATATGGAAACACAATCTAGCTTATCATATAGTTTCCATAGATGTAGAGAAAATAAGAAAAGACCTTTCGATATTTTTACACTTTATAATCTACATCCGCATTATTACTGCCTACATCGATATCTGATGCACTAGCAGCTGTTGTCAGGGCAGACCTCCTACTTGATCAAAGCAAGTTCAAGGTAGCAAAATATATAAGTTTTAGTATTATAGCACAGCACTATATGCTGGCCTTTGTCAAGATTTACAGTGTGTGAAACAATTGTTAAAGTTATTACTTCCTGTGCGGTAGTTATAGGTCTGTCCACCTACTCTCTTCTCCGTCAAATATCGTGGCATGCCAGTAATAAGAGTGTCACACTATACACTAAATCTACTTATATACGAGTATATACATTATTACCACTAATATTACAAATACGATCAGAAAAAACAGCATTACGACCATTGATAGTTGCAAACAATTGTATCATCATAATCATCATTTTAACATCCCAACTAATACAATTACATGCAATAAACTCATCATGACTGTCATCACAGCAAATCGCATCATCAGCCTCACCATTTTCATTTTTGCTATAATTATTACCACTGCTAGTGTCAACGGATGTCCACTGCCATAACCATGATGGCCACCATCCACCAAGGCGATCATCATCACAATTACAATCATTACCGACAAGTCATCCCCCACTGCAACAGAGACCAAAACCGCTGCCATTCTCAACTGTCGCTTCTACTCCCTACCCAGACATCGAATAGCCCCCACCCTGCAGACCCCCACCCTTCCCCCCAGTCGAAGAGTCTTCATCAAATTCGAGACAGTCGACGCATTATGGTTTTCCCCAATTCATGTCAAAAGAAGACGCTGAATTAATTTTGGCGGGAATTGACGCCAACAGATTCATGTGATGGAGTTATCTTGTTGGGGTGAATTGTGAATTGTGAATAGAGGACTGGGGGTTGGGGTGCGGGTGGATGAGTGTGTTTGTCTTGGAGACGAAAGGTTTGGGGATATACAGAGAAAAGAGAAAACGTAAAAGTTTCGCAAGAGCAACTTGGTTCCCTTCACGAAAGGCTTTTGTGCTTCGAATCTACCACCCCCTAACCCCCGCCCCCGCCCGAAAAGTTAGTACGAAGGATAAGTTATTGGGGGGGGGGTTGTTATATTCTTGCTTGTGTGCTTAAATTAGTGAGAAGAAGAAGAAGAAGAAGAAGAAGAAGAAGAAGAAAAAGAAGAAGAAGAAGAAGAAGAAGAAGAAGAAGAAGAAGGGAGTACGTTGTGATAAGAAAGAAAAGAAGAAAGAGGATGAGGAGGACGAAAACAAGAAGGTGGAAATGTAGAGGGGAAAAGGAGAGAGAGAGAGAGAGAGAGAGAGAGAGAGAGAGAGAAGGGGGGCAACAAAAAGTTGGAAAGAAAGAAAGAAAGAAAGAAAGAAAGAAAGAATCGGCAGGTGAAAGATTAGGAGGGGAAGAGGGAAAGAAGATAAGAAATCGCACTGGAAAGAAGAAGAAGAAGAAGAAGAAGAAGAACAAGAAGAAGAAGAAGAACAAGAACAAGAACAAGAACAAGAAGAAGAACAAGAAGAACAAGAACAAGAAGAAGAACAAGAAGAACAAGAACAAGAACAAGAACAAGAAGAACAAGAACAAGAACAAGAACAAGAACAAGAAGAACAAGAACAAGAACAAGAACAAGAACAAGAAGACCAGGAAGGAAAACGAGAACAAGAAGAACAAGAACAAGTAGAAGAAATAGAAGAAGAACAAGAAAGAAAGAAAGAAAGAAAGAAAGAAAGAAAGGAGAACAAGAACAAGAAGGATGATGGTGAGGAGGGGGGAAAGACGAAGAAGAGGAACAAAGAAGGAAGCTACAGAAGAAAAGAAGAAGACACAAACAAAGCAATGTCAACACTAATCACGAGTTGACGATGATGAAAAAGTTCATCACAGACAGTTACAAATAAAAACTATTCAACAAGATAAAAACAGAATGAGAAATTGATTCGAGAGTGAAATGATAAACAAGAATGAATTCTATTATTACTACTACTAATGCTAATATTCATAATAATAACTACGACTACTCTCACTACTGATATGACGACACAGCAACAATAAACAAAATAAACACGTCTTCTGGATAGTCCCTCAATAGAAACTGTCACGCGATTAACGTCTTTTCGCAGCATACTTTGTTGGGGGTGATCAATTTAAAAAGTTTGAAAAGGTGGTTATTAATGAATAAGTTTCTTCCCTCGCCTTTTGTTGGATAGTGGCCACTAAAAAAAGTCTGAATTTGAAGTTTGAATGCTGACGTACACAAACTAAGGGGCCAGTTTAGCATAAACTTACATTGCAAATTGAACCCCACACTAAAAACCTATTTTGGGGTAATTTTCAAAATATAAAAATTATGTTTTTTGTAGACATAATAAGGAGTAAATGTTTAAATTTTCAGCCCTCTAGGTCCATTGGTGTGGCCTGTACGCGTGATACATACATAGCCTGCCAAGCAGTCAGTCAGTCAGTCAGCCAGACCAACTTGAAAACTGAGGAAACCTGTGTTGACAGTTTTGGCGACAGTTTTGGTTGACGGTCTCTAATAAATGCGTTACAAGAAACGAAAGATATTAACAACAATGAAATCGGTTTGTCAAGGTACATGTTTATCAATTCCACGAGGTTTGTAGATGCGACGTTTTCAGGGGTTTTTTGTTGTTGTTTTTGTTGTTCGATGGGAGTAGGGGATGGGGTATTGTCCCTTTCAAAAATCTCTTTCCATCTTATTTCCTTTAGCATCGGGCGGGTAAGGGGTGCCGACGACAACGAAAGTTTGAACAGGGACCCGACAGCGACAGGGGTGCCACGGAAGAACGAAATGGATTTTTTTATAATAAACAGTGTTTTGGGTGACTCACACAGGTTCCGGCCCGCTTTTGTGCTTTTTTGTTTATTGTTTTACTATATATTTTTTAAATGCTCGATCCCCTTGGCTGTCCTCTTATTTTCGGTAGACAAGGTTAAGTAGCGAATAACTTGTGATTGGATGAGAAGAAAGACTAGAGACACGACGGGGGTTTGATTATATTGTAGGTGTTGGGGTTCTGGTAAGGGTTGTTTTTTTCACGCTGCACACAGGACGTCTAGTAAGTACCGAGGGAAGTTAAATCTGTAGGGGTCAGATACAGAGGTAAATAGATAGATACATAGAGTAAGAGTTTTAAAAGAAAGGCCTGGGGTGGACGCGGATTAAGTCAAGAGGTTGGGTAAGGTGTAAAAGGATCAGGGGTGGGGAGGTGATAATGGATATTATTAATTCTTCGTGTCTCTAATGTCTCGTGTGATATGGATGTTGTTTGCTGTTATAATGTCATATAGAATTAAGACCGTCTACAAAAGAACGAGGAAGGAAAGAAAACAAACAAACAAACAAATAAACAAATAAATAAGTATGTTTCAGGTCTGGGGATCGGAAATCCTGTACAGAATAAATAACGTATTTCCTCGTGTGTAACACGAAACATTTGGTACAGAAATTTGAGCGAAAATTGAGCGAAAAAATGTCGTGCTCTACTCGAATGTACGCAGAAGAATTCGTTATAAGTTACTAAAATTCTGACCATTTGATAACCCCCCTCCCCCCACTAAGAAATATATTTTACTTACGCTGCAAACCATTATGTTATTTTATTTGATGAAAATAATTTCGGCCGTGTACCCTCCGTCCTTCATCGGATGTTCTTTGTTCTGGAATGAGTAAACTACCGTATTTCTTCGTGTATAACACGAAACATTTGGTACCCAAAACTGAGCGAAAATAGGGAGAAAATACGTTACTAAAATTAAGCCCATTTGATGACAAAGGTGACGCAAATCCCCCTCCCACTAAAAATATATATTTAAGTAAAACTGAAATGAATTAGACAAAAACATTTCAGTAGTCAGTGAACAAAACTTCAAATTGTGTGCCCAAGATGTACAAAGGTAGGCACCTTTTGGTTATTTTATTTGATGAAATTGTTGAGTTGAAAGGATTGATTGTAATTTTTGAGAACCACAATATTCATGTTCTTCCTTGAAACAGGTGCAACACAAGTACCCAAGAAAAGACTAAAATAAATTAAAGTAATTCAATTTTTAAAAAACTAAATTTAAAAACAATGGCTTCAAATTGAGTAAGGTGTCCAAAGGTAGTTATCTTTGTTTTTTCTAATGTTATTGTTTTGATGAAATTGAAATAATTACCATTGTAACATTATACAACATAAAAATAGTGGCCACTTATTGTATAACTGCAGTATTGCAGTACACAAATTTGGAACATTGAAGCAGAAAAACACATTGGACTGCCGAGCTGTAATGCCAAATCGAGTACTCCTGTTATACAAGAGGCTACAATTTTATACCTATTTTTCACCTCAAAATCTAGTACTCCCGTTATACAAGAATCGTGTTATACATGAAGAAATACGGTAATCGGCCATGTGAGGTTTGTGTTTTGAGTTTCACGTGGGTGAAGTTTTGGGGTTGATTCGTTTATTCATTGACATTCCTCTGACACTGTTGTGTGAGGAGAGTTATCACGTCAGTGGAAGGCATCAACGAGGACATGAATTAAATTCAAACTTATAAGTACCTTTATTCAATTCATACGAACCTTTATTCAGAATGTAGTATTTTTATTCAAAGCCTAAATACTTTTATTTTTAAAAAATTCGATGTACCTTTATTCAAGAGTTGAGTACCTGGAAAAAAATAAAAGCCTAAGTACCGTATTTTGTGACTCAACCTAAATTTAGCATGGAAAAATAAAACTGAGGGAAATTTTCTCGAGCCTGCCCCAACTTGACCCTAAGGCTGACTTTCACCGAATGAGACGCAGGATGATTTCGAGAGTCAGATTTTGAAGGAAAGAAAGGTCGTTTAATATGGTCAATCAGAGCTCGAGACGAAAAATGTATATTCTAAGCCAGTGGTCAGCAAACTACGACCCGCAGCCACATTTCATCCGGCCCGCCAACTTTATTGAATATGTGCAGTTGTATGCAAACATTCTTTGTTTTCCTTATCCATCTTTGGTTAGCGAACAATAAAATTCAGTATTGAAAAAACGAGAGCAAAAGTCTCATTTTTGCGAATCAAAGTTTTGTAGCTAAAAGTGTTTTAACACTACGCATTCTTGCTGTTTTATTAATACACACAGAAATTGAACCACAATGTCATAGTTCTCATTGATCGATAGTACATGGAAATATAGTATTATGTAGGTATATACCCCTACAATGAATAGACATTAAGGTATTTCTTTTTAAAAGTGAGTACTCACCAAATTACCACGCCGACCGGACAGACCTATGAGTGAACTCTCACTCACATCATGAACTTATCTCTTATCAAGTGGTTGTAACAATACCTCAAAAATGGCAATAGACCTATTCAACATTTATTCTTTTAACTCAGTATTCACCTTCTTCATATTTATTCACATACTAAATGTAATATAGAAATATTTTCATTTGTTATTCGCCTTGGCCCGCATTGCTAACTCCTGTTCTAAGCAATCAGTTTTCGCTGCGCCTAGCCTTCTCCTGGATCCACCTTACCATTATAAAATGACAGCAGTGATTTCCGTGAACAACTCACAAACACCCGTCATTTTGTCACAAGACTCAAACTACACCAGACTTCTATCGTGATTCCTTCCATCAGGCTTTTCACTTACAACTTTACCGAGTTGTACCGACCTCTGGTGAGTATGCATCAAATGAACACGCCGACCGGACCGACCTATGACTGAACTCTCACCCACATCATGAACTCATCTCTTACCAAGTTGTTGTAGCGATACCTCAAAAATGTCAATAAACCTATTCAAAATGTATTATTTTAACTTAGTATTCATCTTCTTCTTCATATTTATTCACGCACTAAATGTACTAAAGAAATGTTGCCCTCTACCTCCTATATATGCTTTTGGTATTTTCTGTATCACCATACATGAATAATAAAATAATGAAAATGTTTGCGTATTTGTTTAATATAATCCTTCCTCTGATATTGTGGTTTACATAAAGGGTTATTTATGCTATAAAACGCACAGTCAGAAGTTATTTGCAACTCTCTGTAGAACGGTAACCGGGAATTTGCAGGTGAAATATTTGAAGTTATTTCTTCAAATTATTTAGAATTTTGCATAACGGTTTTGCTATAGACACTTGAAAGAAATGCAGCGTAGTGAGAGTGAGAAAACTTGCTGTCAGATACTATTGGTGTGAAAACTACTACCACTGCGACTACGAATAATAATA
>VCCN01005109.1:7306675-7316855 GCA_006491835.1 Architeuthis dux | reverse complement strand
AAAAAAGTTAACCGGTGTTTTATGCAAATAGTAAACTATGAAAAAAAATGAACAATCAACGTTCGGGAAGATAAACTTTGGGAAAATGATTGCCACCTATACATATATACATGCATACGTAAATTGAGATAAAATAATATCACTACATTGGACAAACAGTCTTCGGGTGACTTACTTCAACGTAATAGAGGAGTTATTTAACGTACTACTATTTTTAATGAAGTAAAATTCAAGTTGTACAAAGACAATTATTGAAAGTTCCAAATTGTACAGCTCTAAACTGCTGAATTTTGCAATTTGTTTTTGTTTTGTTTTTTTAAATCTTAATATAAGACATTTGAGGCATCCTGATGAAATCAATACAGACAGGACAAAGAACACAATCATTAAATACAGGTTTACATGCCATGGCCCACCGAGGTGGGACGATGGGAGCAATGTCCCGAGGTCGTAGGTTTTCAGTTGAAGTTTTCTTTATCCTAGGCAACTCCTTGGTAGATTGAGGCTCAGGTCCTGGACACCCCTCAAAAGTTCACAGTAGTGATTTTTTTTAATAATAAAGAAACTATCAAGGTTTTTTAAATTCTTATTGGAGGAAGCCATTTCGCACCTATAGTTGTGGGTTTCTCAGTAGGTGCTCTACGCTTGTAGTCTTGTGCCAGACTAAGCTAAGTAGGACCTCAGGCAACACAATCTTCTATCTTTAGTTATTTGCCGTGTTAAGGTAAGCTAAGTAAAAATCAAGAAGATATCGCAATTAAACAATAGATTTTGATACCATGGGTTTTACAAATATGCAAAATGATACATATGGATCCTGGGGGATTAAGCCCCCAAACTTGTGCCAATGCCATATTTTAATGTAAATATCGCGTTCAAGCATGAACGGATCTCTTGAAAGTCTTTTCAAGAAAAGGGTGTAATGGTTCGCTAACACAAGAGTATTTCGTGCAATTGCCACGCCCCATGAAGAACGATGGTCCCTAATGACCTGTCCCATTTTTAACTTATTGTTTTTCTCTGGAAATTCGAGGTGATGGGAAGGGCCCCCAATCTCCGACACTGGGCCTTAAACTCACGCCTCGCTAACCTTCAATCCATTTGCTATGCTCCGCTGCTCCTCTTCATTCCTACTACATCGTCTTTCTTTCTTTCTTTCTTTCTTTTTACGGAAAAGTGCGAAATCATTAAAATCCTGTTGGGAAATAAAAGAATAACAAGCCTGACTGCCCCAGAGTCAAACCCTGCTCCTACTTCTACTTCCTTGCGTAATTCTATTATAAATGTTGGAGGTATGTAAGCCTTGCCAGTTTAGCGCAGGTGGTAACACACCATGCTAGCGATCACTAGGTCATGAGTTCAAATCACTTTTACATATCGGTTTACTCCACTGTTTTTGGTGAGGATTGTTCTTGTTCTTGTTACATAGGGAAGTTCTATTGAGGGAAATACACCTTCACCGACTCGTTCTTTCTTTAATTCATTTACTCGTTCTAACTCTCTTTTATTCATATTTACACGGATTAACTTGGTCTGGTTCAAGGCCGCAATAAATCAGCATCCAGCGTGGATCGAACTCACTCGCTGGCAATGGCCGAGCAAGAAGAACTTGCTAACCATCGCTCTGTAACTAGGACATTTTGAGGAGATTTACTAAGCTTAACTTAGTCTGGCACAAGACCGCTATTTCAGAGCATTCAGTGAGGAATTAGCTCTCTAGCAATAGTACTTATTCTCTCTACGACAGGTGCATTATCTTTTATTATTGTAATGTCCATCATTTACGTCCAATAGCCCTTTGCTCGAACCACCAAGATACATCTGCATTTGCTATGGTTAATATTTGTACTGAGATGCGCTTGCAGTTGACAGAAAATACTAGACTGACAATCTAACGAGAGGGCTACTTTTTGTTCGTATTTGATGTATGCTGTACCTGGTTGATTTTAGTTCGCGGCCATAATTGTCGAGCACCAAATGGGGGTTAGAACTAGAACTCATTCTCATTGGCTTGAGAGAACAGTTCACTAGCCACTGCACCATTACAGGAACCCTTTCCTTCTAAGTTTCCATGAGTGAACACATTTCATGAACATTGTTGCTGGTTTTTGCTGAGAAAATCTAAGAGTATAGATCTTTACTTAGTTTAGGTTAATTCAGAGCATATCTAAATGTTGGTGGCTTTAAGCGAGACAGGAAGATTGTATTGCACCAATCTTCCAAGTGGGGACGATCTGCCTGCCTTGAAAATCAGCATTCGAAATCTTGTCTTTTTACTCGATTGTATTGCGCCAATCTTTCAAGCAGGACGATCTGCCTGCCTTGAAAATCAGCATTCGCAATATTGTCTTTTTATACGGGCTTGAACACCGATCTCTGGTACTGGCTGGAAAGCACGAGGCAGGTTACCTTTCTAAACTTCTGTATTATTAGACAGACGGCTTACAGGCAAAAGTCGGTTGATTTTTTCTTAACATTCCTTTCTCCAACGGAAGTGTATGGTAACGAGCCTAATTAGTATGCGCTGGTATATTTTACGATGACGTCTGGTTTTGATTTTTGAATTTAGTTAAAGATACTTATACTTCCTATTGCTATTTAAACATTTATGAGCGTGTAAAATATGTGGAACATTTTAAAATTTATAGTTAGAGAAAACTAATCATTACGAAAGGAACCCCAAAAGTAGGGCTCGTCGATTTGATATTTTAATCACCAGAATATATATATATGCAAGTCCTATGGTTGCAAGTCTAAGGTATATATGGGTGATTCGGTGGTCATTACCACTGAAATGGGTTTAAATGCATGAACAGGTCACGTTAATTTAAGTATACGTGTAAATAAGTGTTCTGGACGATGAGTGCATATAAAAGGAGACATTCGAGCACGTCGGCCAATCGGTCGAGAGCATTCGATATTCGGTCATTCGGGCAGTCGACAGTCTGCAGTCAGCTAGAACGGTCGGAACCGGGCATTTTATCAGCTAACCGGTTTATGTGTATTCCCACGTGTTTGTGCATGCGCGTACGTTACATTCTGCGCTTTAAACAAATTAAATGTCAAACATTACCGACATGTTATGCCATAAGACAATCAATTATACGATGACCCCTAGAGTATAATTGCACTCATTTTCACCAGTTGACCAGTTATCGCAAAATACTCGAATATAAAATTAATTAATCCAAATAGTATTCCCTCTGGCTTCAGTTTGACGCGTTGATCCTCTGGGACAGGTTGATCAAAATATTAAATTGTTCGAAAAATAATGGCCGAATTGAAATATTAATAGAAATACCCAGCAAATTTAGTTACAAGTAACGTTATTAAGTAACGTTATTAAGTTACATTATTAAGTAACGTTATTAAGTTACATTATTAAGTAACGTTATTAATCATATATGAGCCATTTTATTTATTTTGACTACTATTTGCCTTCATCTTAATTTTTTAATTGTTTTTATCACAAAATCCAAAAATTAAGATGAGGATAAATATATTACCAAAATTAATACAATAATACAATACTTCATCTAAATAATAAAAACAGGTCACTCAATAGAAACCGTCATGTGACCAACGTCTTTTGGCAGCATGCCGTGTTGGGGGTGATCAATAAAAAAATTGGGAAAAGGGGTGATCAATGAATGTGACCAACGTCTTTTGGCAGCATGCCGTGTCGGGAATGATCAATTAAAAAATTGGGAAAAGGGGTGATCAATGAATAAAGTACTTCTCTCGTCTTTAGTTGGATCACTAAAAAGTCGGAATTTTCAACAACAAAAGAAAACAAGCGTGAACGCAATCGGAAACAAAATAAAGGATTACTGTAGCATAAATTTACATTGTAAATTGCCCCCCCCACACACACTAAAAGCCTATTTATGGGGAGGCTTGAAAACAGACATATTAGGGAGTAAATGTTTAAAATTCCAGCCCTCTTAGCCCCATTGGTGCGGCCTGTATGCGTGATACAGCCAGCCAGCCAGACTAACATAAAAACGGAAGAAACCTATGTTGACAGTTTTGGTGACAGTTTTGGTTGACGGTTTTCTAATCAACGGATGTGTACCCATCCACAAAAACAGCCACACGTCTTCATAAAGAATAGGCGAGCATGTGTCCAATTCACTAAAGAACATAATGATCTAAAAAGTGATATGAAGTGACAAATCGAAATTTAACATCTTTTGTCTGATAGTCGTAGTTATATTAGAAGAAAGGCAGGCGAAGACTTCCACCCACACTGCATTAAAGCAATGGAAGAGGATGAGGGGGTTGTATGTCTAGAAATGGTGTCGATCCATTGTATAGAATTAATGGAATTATGGATAGTAAGACTCTAGAAATCTATAAATATTGGATATGGTTATGCTATTAATACCATATTCCCAAAATCATATGGGTTGGTCGTGTGTTCTTCAGCATGATAAACGACTCGAAACACAAAGCCAAACTAGTCAGTTATTGAGGATAAATACATTGGGGTGCTGTGGTTGCTAACCCAATCGTCGGACCTCCAAGTATTTGAGAACTTAGACAAATAGTCGAAACTAACAACCGACACAATACATCTACAAACACGAAAGATCTCTGCAACGATATGGTAGAATGTTGGGAAAATCCCATTGGAAGCTGTAGAGAATCTAATTGCATCATTGTCCCGTGGATTTGAGGCTGTAAAAGATTCGGTTACTCTACTAGGTATGTGTGTTCCTTTATTTACTTCTTTCATTTGTTTGTGCATACTTGTTATTTAGTAAAAATGGCATATAATTGGAGTTTCCCTAAACTATTTGACCACAGTATCTTTGTCAAACTCCAAGACAAAGTCAGGAGTTGACTTTACTTTCCTACCGTAACAACAAGATATGTAAAATCCCAGTTCCCCCACAGTGTTGAACTCACATTTGAACACGCGGTCTAGTGATTGCTAGGCTGGTGTCTTACTAACTGAGCTAAATTGACAAGTCTTTGATGTTAATGATAATTTATCATATTTAATATATATACAATTCAAAAGTTGGAATGGTGTTTCACCCTGCAGCAGTAAGTCTTGTTAACTTTATATTACTGTGCTTAACGCATTCACGTTGAAATACATATCAATTAAAAGAACAACAAATGTGCTTTTAATCTGTGTACGGTCTCGAGGATTTATAAATTAAATAAGATGAAATAATTTCAATTTTTAAACTAATATACTCGTATACCTACATTAAATGAAAATAAGGACTGTATGTGTGTGTGCCCGTGTGCGTGTGTGTCTGTGTGCGTGTGTGTGTGTGTGTGTGTGTGTGTGTGTGTGTGTGTGTGTGTGTGTGTGTGTGTACATAATCCATAATTCTGTTCTCACCAAAGAATTGTGTTGGTTCAAAATGGTTTCCATATATCACGTCATAACATTGGCGCGCTTCCAACAAGATAATGGCGGGAAAGGGTGGGATCCCATTTACATACATACAAAATTAGGCAAGACCCCGGATGCATCATAACATCTTCCGAAAACCCAGCAACTATTTTCATCTGGTCTCTCCCTCTTCCCCTCTCTCTCTTATAATCCACCTCTCTATCAGTCTCTTTCTCTGTTTCTATCTTTCTTTCTGCTCCTGAGTCTCTCTTTCTCTGTCGTTTTGTATCTTGTTCCTTCTCACTGCCTCTCTTTGGCTATCTCTATCTCTTTTTGTCTCTATTTCGTTCTTCCCTCTCTTCTCTCTAATCTCTCTTTTTCTGTCCGTGTGTCTGTCTATTTCAGCTATCCACCACCTTTCTCATATGCCATTCTCTCTCTCTCTCTCTCTCTCTCTCTCTCTCTCTCTTTTCATTCTAATGTTTCTCTGTGCAGTTATCTGTCTTTATGTATCGCTTTCTATCTCTCTGTCTCTACTCTTCTCCCGTTTCTTTTATTGTAATCTGTCTCTACACCCCTCTCTCCAACTACTACTCTCTCGCTCCTTCTATAATTCTAATCTCATTTCTCTTTCTACTTCTCTTTCACTCTCCATATTTTTCCATTTTTCTCTATTTTGTTCCTTAGAGTCAGTTAATTTTCCCGTCTGTCTTTGATACCATTTCTCTCCGCTTCTCTCTCTCTCTCTCCTTTGATATTTGTCTCTGTCTCTCTGGCTGTCTGTCTGTCTCTCTCTCTCTCTCTCACACTCGCTTTCTCTCTCTCTCTCTCTCTCTCTCTCTCTCTCTCTCTCTCTCTCTCTCTTACACTCTCCTTTTTGTATATCTCCCTCACTGTTTTTCTTTCTCACACACTCCCTCTCTTTCTCATTTTTTTCTCGGTCATACAGTTCTGGTCACGATTATTGGCACCCTCGAATATTATTTTTATAACCCGTACAATATATTAAGAAATAAATGGAACTCTACCACATTTTTATCATCAGGATATTTTAATAGGATGTCCAAAGTAATTTAACACGAAAACATTATTTTTAAACTTACATGTAATAATTTCAAAGAACAAATAGAGAACATGACCTAGAAAATAATTTGGTACCCTTCCTTAATATTTCGTTGCACACCCTTTGACAACGATGACTCTCTCCAAAATGTTTCTTGTAGCCACCTATAAGCTTCTTGCACCTGTCAGCTGATAGTTTCTAGTACTCTTTCTTCGCAATTTGCTGAAGCTCTTGAATATTAGCAGGATTCCTGCGGTGTACGATACGCATTGAAACCATGACTCCAGATTTCAGCTCTCTCCAAAGATTTTCAATGGGAATGCGATCAGGATTCATTGCCTGCCAATTTAAAACAGTACATTTCCCCCCTTTTAAACCATTTTTGTGTGCTTTTGGATGTATGCTTTGAGGTTTCACAATGATGAAGAACCCATGATCGGGTTCCACATTTCACTCTAAAATACTTTGCTAATCATCTGATGTTATGATCCTTTGATACAGTCAAGACCGTAAGTACTAGAAGCGACAAAGCAGCCCTACAACATTATGGATCATTCACAATGCTTAACTCTAGGTCGTCTATAATCAAATCGCTGGTGTGCATTACCAAACAGATCTATTTTGGTATCACCTGTCCTCAGAACATTTGCTTAGAAGGATTGTGGTTTGTCCAGGTACTCACTGGCAAAGATCAGTCGTTTTATGTCTTTTTTTCAGCAGTTGGTTCCTCCTTGACCTTCACTCAAAAAGCCCTTCTCTGTTTAGTGTGCGATGTATGGTACAGGTTGAAACCATGGCTCCAGATTTCTCCTTCAGTTCTTTGTATTTTGTACGTGGAGTTTTTCCACAGTTCGCACCAACTTTCGATTATCCTCTTCCCCAACGTCCATGGAGGTTCTGAACAGTTGCATGATTAGCAAAATTCTTAATAATGTTAAACACTGTTGAAACAGAATTAACAAAGTCTTTGGAAATAGCTTTGTATCCTTTAAGTGTCTTGTGTTTGATATCACTTCTGGTGTTTTCAGACAGCTCTTTTGTCTTCACCATTGAGAAAAAGGAACAGGGAATAACAAGTGGATTTTAAGCATTAAAATCATCGTTCTTTGGATAATTCAAGCCGTGTGGGCACTGACAATTTATCAGAGATGAGTCTAATTAATAATTTATCAGAGGTGAGTCTAATTAATAATTTATCACAGGTTAGTTAAATGTAAAAAAAAAATCTTTTTTTCAAATTTATTTGAAGTGTGCCAATACCAATGTCGTGGCAATCTTTCAGTTTTTATAGTTTTCCCTATTGTTATTTTAAAAAATTGTTATTGTTTCAACATTTGCCGTTCTGTACCAAAATCGTATAAAAAAGTAAGTGAGATTTGAACAAATAAACAGGAGCTTAGACTACTTTATTTATGTTTTTGGGTGCCCAAGTTTTGATTGGTGGCCTAAGTAGATTAAAGTACGAGGAATCCAAATATGTAAGTCTTACAGATGACAGCCTGTGCATTCTGTGTAAAAGAATTGCAACGTTTTATAGAATATATGGGATAAGGGTAAGGAAGAAGTAAATACATTTATGTGTCAGGTTTTTCTATAGACAATACACCGTTTCACTAGATTCGTTTATTTGGGATATATTCTACATTATGTACTTAAATTTCATGGGTGCCAATAATGGTGACCAGAACTGTAGATAGATAGATAGATAGATAGATAGATAGATAGATAGATAGATAGACCATGGATACCTTCAATTGTGTGATGCTTATTAAGCTCGTCTTGCAAATAACTTATCGCCCATTGAACCTTTCCACTAATTGTCCGCCCCTCCTAAGTTCGGTAGTTTAACCAGTAGGCCACTATCATTAGCATGCCAAAGAGAAGAACAGTGTTTAGATGCATCACACGCAGGCTCGAACCCCCGTCGCTTCTAGTTAGTTCTGATATTAAGCAACCGCTCTGTCCAGCGTCAGAGTTTTCATGCAAGCATGTGGCTTCGTTCTGAATTAATGTCCGCCGCTGAGAATCGGCGGAAAAGAGGGAGAAATCCACCGCCCGCCCCCCGTCAGCTTTCTACCCCTCCCCCCAGTCCTCTATTCCTCCTTTTACACTTAAAGGACGCTCCACCAACACCCCACCACCCACCGTGGCTATTTTCTCTACCAGACTTTGGCGAACCATCTTTACTCTCCTCACTCAATCTAATCCTTACTCGCCTTAATTTCCTGTCTTACTCTCCCTTTTCCTATCTCTTTATTTATACCGTGTCTGCATGGACAGACAACGCCATAAAGATATGAACAGACAAATTTATATATTTATATATCAACTGGGACCCTGCACGGGTATGGACGTCTTTGGAAGAGCTCATAAATGTGCGTGCACACACACACACGCGTTGAAAATACAACAATATAGACTCATACAAAGAGATACCTATATAGAGGTATACACATTGTAATGCATACCCACATACGCACACATAAGCGAAAACTGGAATACACATAAAACTCTCACATATACATACACAAATGTGCAAGGCCATGCAAAATGGTATGATGGGGAACATTTGTACATACACTAGCACACAGAAGCTTACTCTAACGCACTCATGAAATCACAATTATAAACACACACACGTACACAAGGATACACAATCCTCCATATTGGAAGCACATACACACCAACAGAAACTAGAACATTCCAAGAGAAATCATGAATCACCGCCACCTATATATGCTTTGTTTTACCTCGTAACTTAAACAGTGGTTGTGGGAAGTGATCACTAAAATGTCCAAATTTAAAAAGAAAAACAAGTGTGAATGCTGCTGGACACAAACTAAGGGATCAATTTGTAAAATGAACCTCCCACTAAAAACCTATTGGGCGGGGGATTTCTAAAAAACAAAAAACAAAACATTTCCCTACTCATTGAGGGGAGTGTGTGTGCAAAATCTCAAGTTTCTACTATGAACGGTTAGGACTGGGCAAGGTCCGGATAGATAGATAGATAGATAGATACATAGAAACATATAAATGTCAGAACACATGAATAACCTAAACCCAGCAATAAACCAGTGTTGTGGGTAGCGGTGATTAATACACACCAACATAAATACACACACTCGCGAGCGCGTACTACACTGAATCACGTATAAAAGCACTAACATGCAAGGCTAGACAGATGCATGAGAGGGCACATGTATGTATCTATGTTAATTTACACACACACACGCACACAAACACACATTTATAAATTAAAACACACAAAGATAGGCAAAACTATATATCGGGGTAGGCCAGCTGGAATTGATGAAGTAGATACATATTTTCTACCAGCGTCAGTGGTGGACGTTCAAACCCAGGATTTCGATTGCCAGATTTTAAGGTCAGTGGTATCCCCCGTCCTACATGGAGTATTGGCGCAACACAATCTTTCGATTTTTTCTCCCAATTTGCCATGTGCTAGGCTAATTCATATGTTGAGGCATCCAGAAACACACCGATATAGTTATACATAATCAAAACAGAAGGTGCCATTGTGTTAAAGAAAAGCGTCTAAACACATATTCACACGTACATAGGTATGTATGAATATGTTTAAACGCTTCTCTTTGACACAATGGTACCTTCTTATACACACAAACACACACACACACACACGTGCATGTGTGTGTATACTTCAATATTATATAAATACATAATAAGATCTGTATATTTTTATAAAAAGATTTATTTCAACAGTGCTCAATGCAGTAAGAAAA
>VCCN01005109.1:7290866-7302649 GCA_006491835.1 Architeuthis dux | reverse complement strand
ATATATAGGTACATCAATAATGATGAAAAAATGATTTGTTTTACAAATCAAATATTCATTTTTCAGTATTTCAGAGGTGAATGTTAATCACATATATCGAACATTATACAGTGAAAACTTCGGATCAAAATCCAGCTAATAACTACGTGTCAGGCTTCGGACTCATGTATCCCTCCTTTCTTATATATATACACAAATCCTTCTCAACACCCGCAAAGACCTTTACAAATGATCAGCGCGTAGGGATCGGGGTTGCCGGAGAGTTAAGAACGTTTCTGGCCAAAGACATGCCAAAAAGGGCCCAATGCCAAAATTCAAATGGTTCTTTGGACGATTGAACTCCTTCTTGCTGTTTGTGCTGTAAACACAACGTTTCGGCCGATCCATTTTTCGGCTTTTTCAGGTGTAATATCCGAGTGTGATGGGTTAAACAGAAGTTATGTTTAAAGGGGGTAACCCTTATAGCGCAGGGCCCGGGTGTTTCTGTGTCTTTGTCTTGTCGGGTTTAGGTCTGTTGAGAAGTGGAAGCCACATCGGGTTGAAACACAGACAAGTTCTCAAGAACTTAGAATTTACTGATGTTTTGGAGAAATTTGCTTCCAGGAAATTATGCAAAGCAAATGTTTGAATTTTAATTGTGGTTAGCCTTATAAAAATAAATTCAAGATTTCTTTAACTTTTTTTCCTTTTTGAAAATATTACTGGGGGCCTCGCAATACCAGGGCCGACAAAATGTTAATCCGGCACTGACTGTTATGTATGATTCAGTAGTAGAGCATACGACTCTAAGCCAGAAGGTCTTAGATTGTACAATGGTAATCGTTACAAAAAGTTGACAGAGAAAGAAGAAAGAAAACAAAGGACAAAGAACATTCCTGTCTCGTTACACACTTGTAATATAAGTAATATATCCGCTGGGTATAAATATTGCTATAACCCTAGTATGTGAACCGTCACCATGGTGACCTTGGTGATTTTAATAAAGTAAATATTATTTTGTTCTTTTTGAAAATATTACTGGGGAGCCTCACAGTACCTGTAGCCCAGGGGCCTCACAGTACCTGTAGCTCAGGTGCCTACAAAATCTTTTTCGGGCATGGATTGTACTACCCGTTTCCTTTAGAGTCTAAATCTAAAGTATAGACCACCGATGAGACGGGGGAAACTGGGTCATATAGTTACATATAGTTACATCAGGGAAGTATAATAAGTAATGAAATACTACTAGAAAAACAACGATCTTCGTATGTAGCAGTTGTGACCCAGGAAGAAAAACAAATTGAACAATGCCTTTGTTTATTTGTTCAAATCTCACTTGGGTTTTTATACGATAGACGATGTTCGCCGTCTTTCATCTATCGCCCGCCCTTGAATATCGTCCATACCCACCCCGCAATTATCGCGGCTCGGTTAGACCCTAACACCGGCGTTATAACGGGGGACGCCTGTATTTTGTACCTATTACGTTTTCACACCGGTCGTATATTTCTGGGGAAATCAAGTGACAGTATGCCAGCACTCTCCTCAGTATTCTAGCTGATTTTAGTAATGTGTCTGGATGGTTTCAATCTTTCATCAGATGTCAAATTCTTCTATGGCTCTTCTGTACTGTTCGGAGTGCGCCAATAATGATGGGTACAACTGTCCCACAATCCTTTTGTTCTCGAGCAAGGTCTCTAGATATTTATCCAGTTTTTCACTGTTTTCCGTTTCACCCTGTTGTCTGCTGAAACAGCGACATCCACTACTATGTGACAGATCTTCTCTTTGTTTACGAGATCTGGTGTACGTGAAGGTTGAACAGAGAGATGGGGGGGACAAGAGAGAGTGTGTGAGAGAGAGAGAGGGGGGCAAGAGAGAGAGAGAGTGGTCACAGATCTTACACCAATATATATTATTGATAACTATATATTTAAAAAACTTGGTGCTATATTAATACTTTCATGGCTAGCTTCTCTGAACCTTTGGTTCGCAGCGTGTACGCACACACACACGCACGCACACACGCACGCACACACACATACATATATATATATATATACACACACACATTCACACGCACATGAAGTATTCACAGTATCCACACAAACACAAGATATGGTCAACTTTACATTTTTTACATTTACTCATATATTCATGTATATATAAAGCAGACCTATATAACACAGAGACAACCAAGCTAAGGTTCAAGTTGGTATTGCAGACCAAAATTGGAGTCAGTCGAGTTGTCTCCTCTTGGATTTGCTTTTATATGGAAACCTCTTCGACTGAATTCCACCCAAAATAATGACGTCAAAGAAAATCGGAAATCCTTTTCTAATATCTCATATCTCATTAATCAGAACCAACAAATGAATACTTGTTCCAAAATGTTGTTGACAAGCACAGACAAGTATTCATTTGTTGGTACTGATTAATGAGATATGAGATAAAAGGATTTCCGATTTTGGGTGGAATTCATTGAATTCATATTGAACCAATTCTGCCAATCTAAACGGACCAGATTTTTTTAAAACCTTATATAATTTTTCTTTTTATGATTTATATTGTAAAATTACTATTGTTTTGGCTTCACAAATCAATAATACAATAATTGTAATTCATATGTCTAAAATAGATATTAAGTACGCTTTGTGTAATACGATCGACATTTTCGAAGTGAATGTGTGGCCTAAATAAAGATGAAAAAGGTCTTATGTGGCCCGCTAGATCAAAAAGGTTGCCGACGTTTGGTTTAAGACGATTATTCTGTGGGTGGTCATTCTTAAATCGGGTCTCGGCGACTCCACGTCTACCTGATCAAAAAAACATTTAGTTTGACTTCTTTTAAGATACCTGAAGTGTCCTGAAAATCCCATTTTAGTTTTATCGGTACCTTGTGACAATTTGTAAAAGAAGGGTTTTATGACCGTTACTTAAGCCAGCCAGGTCCGCCACTGCTGAACGTGTCGTCCCTCCTGACCTATTTCTCTTCTTGGGTAATTGGAGATTATGGTGCTATCACAATACTTCTATGTACCCTGGGATAGTGTAATGGTTACCTACCACCTCTGCCTCTCATGCTGAAGGTCCCAGGTTCGATTCCCGAAGAATGTGGGACTCAGCAACTAATTGAGTACACTCTAAGCTGTGTGATTAGGGTATCCTGACAAGTGGCTGGTCATACAGACATGTACGAATAAAGTACTGAAGTTTGAAACTTGCAAGGATCACTAAGCTGACGCATGCAAAGGAAACCGGGACTTCGTCTCCGTCTTTATACTCCAATGGGAGTTGTCTCTTAACCTTTACAATCTCTCTATCTTACTCTGAGCATGTATTTCAATTTGCCTACATATATGAAGACATTTACTAAGCTTAGTCTTGTACAAAGTCAAATTGAGGGCAGGCACATTGTGTTGTGACAGTCTTCCAACAGGTCTACTTGCCTTGAAAATCAGCATTTCAAGTTTTTTTACGTGGGTTTGAACACCGACCAGGAGAACCAATAGTAAATATGCAACTTTTTCAGCCACAAGGCAGCCCTCCATTGTATGCATGTACATATGAATGCATGTATATATCTCAGTCTACTGATATCTGGGTACTACTATATCGTGCGGTCTACCACAGTATCTGTAGTCTACAGTACAGTAATGGGCGGTCTACCCCACCTAACCCGATTGACCCGATTACTAAGTGTAGACCACTGGCAATGGACACATTACTTGTATATTTCAACTAAGCATTAACTCCTATATACATAACTTCGAGCTTTATTAATATTTAAGGAATTTATTATTCGATTTATATCAAATAAACATTTATCTTCTATGCTTCTTAACCATTTTAGTTACAAATACAATAAATAAACCTTAAATTATCTTCGATTTTTATTAATATTCATTCGACTTTTTAGTTCTATTCAGTAATTTAGTATTTGTATTACACATTTTGTAATTACATCGATTGATAAAATATTTGATGGATTTTTAATATTAAATCGACTTTTCAGTTGAATTTTACATTAAAACAAGCCTGAAAGTCAGACCACAGTTAAATGTTGAAAAAATAAACACCGCGATATGAGATATATTAAAAACAAACACCGCGATAGGTGATATGTTAAAAAAATGTTTAACTTCTTCTTAAAAACGAACGCAACCCCCGGTCACAGTTTGATTTCGAGATTTGATTTTTTTAAAAGTACAAACAAATATTGATGTTACGTTCGATATGTCGACTTGTCAGATAATCAGTCAGTGACAGCGATTGCTGCTAGAGAAGCTTAGCGCATCTAAAAATCTTTCTGTAATTATATATACATATAACTTTATAAAATAACAAATCCCACTGAATGTTGGACGGGGTACTTCAAGGAGCCAAGCCCCCGCCCCGGACCCACAAATCTGAAACTCAGCGAAATGCATCAAGGCTTATCTTTATGATAATAAATATGTTTGAGACGTAACACGATTTTCTCAATCTTTGATTTCCACATTGTCAAATTACCTCTACCATTCTGATGGATTACCTTACACCCACATAACAAATATAAATGAGTATGTTTGTGTGCACGCCTTTAATGGGAGAGGGGCCAAAAATAAAGATGGCCTGATAGATTAAATAAGTAGAAGGGAAAAGAACTACCAGCAACGACAAATGAGTTAATTCATAAAATCCCCAGTATAATTCAAATCTACTATCGTAGCCCAACACAGAGTTACTATAACATTTATGAACGCGTCATGAAAGAAGAATTTTCCGATTACAGAAACTTCAAAAGCCACAGAAGTCACAGAGAATGAATATTTAATTAAAATCTAAAGAGTAACTTCTTTTATTTCATTATTCATTTTTATTGGATGAAGTGTTGTAACCCATTATTATTAATTTTTAACTGCTATTTACCGTATTCTTATTTTTATCTGCTATTTACCTTATTCTTATTTTTAACTGCTATTTACCTTATTCTTATTTTTTAACTGCTATTTACCTTATTCTTAATATTTAGTTTTTATTATCTCAATACTTCATCTAATGAACATGAATAATAAAATAATTGCTTTACTTATACTACCAGTACAGAAACATGGCGCCGGGGAGATTAAAATAGTGAGTGGGTTTAAAGGTTGGATTTCAGCTTCTGCAAGCCTTCGTGGCTTAGATGGCAAGGCAGCTGGTGAGTTCAATCAGGCTTTCCTGTGGCAAGAGGGACGTGAGTTCGAGTCTCACTGGAAGTATCTTCTTTATTTCCGATACACGCTGTTTACTCACTGCCGTGAATTGATGAACCGAGTTAAGTTGTGATTAAAAAAACAACTAAAAATTAAGATGAAGGTAAATAGTAGTCAAAAATGTATAATAAAATAATTGCTTTACTGATACTTCTAGTACAGAAACCAAAAACAAACACTGCTGCAGATTGACGACCTGAGTTGAGTTGTGATAAAGACACAACTAAAGAAAAAGAATTACGCGATAAAAAAGAACAAAAAATAAGATGAAGGTAAATAGTAGTCAACAATTAATAATAATAAATTCTTTATTACTAAACAACAAACAACAAATTTTACATAAAATTAACGTCAAATATAAATACTCTCGTTCGTTAGGAGAATATACCCCTGGATAAGCGTCATAAATCATACATCCACACATATAATAATTAGCAATGTGTGTTTTCACCCTGTCACGCTAAGTTACGCAACTGACGTAGTAAAATAGAATTTTATGTTCTGATGACGTAATAAGAATTCTGAATTTAAAGAACAATAAAAAAAATAAAACGTAATAAAAACAAAAACAAAAAATGATAAACATCCATTTGTGGTCTACAGGACGCTATTCTCCAAGCTCAACGCATTGCAGATCTCTATTATCCACGTATATTGAATGCAATGTGTATATCCATATATTTCATATATGTCGTCATTTTTGACGGCACGTGTAAACTAGTATTTTCATATTTGCGAGTAATAGATTTTGGTGTATCAATAACCGTATGTAATTAAGACAATATTTTTATTGTAATCAAAGATGACGTTCGATGTTTGGCTACAGACGTATCAGAGCATTTGGTGTTCATTGACTATACGACTTTTCTTTGACTAGCTGTGTTCAGTGAAACCCGTCCTCGTGCTAGAAAATGTATTTTGTTCTTTAAGGTAATTTTGATGTGACATCTGGAATTTGAAATTTGATCGTCCAATAACAATAAAAACTGCGCAAGGAAGGAGAACACGTTTCTTTTTAAAGAAAGAGAATAAGAAGAGCGAGAAGAAAGAAAGAAAGAGACGAAGAGGAAGAAAGAAAGAAAGAAAAAGAAAGAGACGTTAGGAAAGATTGAAAGAAGGAGACGAAAAGAATCAAAGGAGGAGACAAACAGAAAAGGAAAGAGAGAAGAAAGACGAAAAGAAAGGGGAAAAGAAAATGACGAAAAGAAAAAGAAAGATAGAAAGAAACTAAGAAAGAAAGAAAGAAAGAAAGGATGAGAGAGACGAAAAGCAACAAAGAAAGAAAGTAAGACTGAAAGAAGGAAAGAAAGAAAGGCGCGAAAACAAAGAAAGAAACGAAAAGAATGAAAAAAGAAGGAAAGAAACAGAAAGAAAGAGACAGAAAGAAAGAGACCAAAAGTAAGAATGATAGAAAGAAGACACGAAAAGAAAAGGAAAGAAAGAAATAGCCGAAAAGAAAAGGAAAGATCGAAAGAGACGAAAAGGAGAAAGAAAGAGACGAAATGAAAGAAAGAGACGAAAAGGAAGAGAGAAAGAAACCAGAGACAAAAAGAAAGAAAGAAGGAAGGAAGGAAGGAAAGAAAGAGACGAAGAGAAAGAAAGAAGGAAGGAAGGAGACGAAAGAAGGAGACGAAAAGAAAGAAAGAAGCAAAGAAAGACGTGAAAAGAAATAAATAAAGAGACGGACAAAAAGAAAGAGACAGAAAGAAAGAAAGAAAGAAAGAGAGAGCGAGAGATAGGTGTTTATGATGGAATAAAAGTTGTTGTCTGTCTGTCGGCGGTGCGCCCCCCACCCTCCAAACGGGAGCCACCGAGTCTCAGTTGCAGCAGAGAAAGTGTGTGTCGCACGCAATGCCGTCTTCCCGCGCTTCCGGCCCGGACAGGGAAGCGCGGACAAGATGGCCGTCCCAACAGGGGTTCATTTCCGTTCCCTTGCGACCCAACACGTGGCAGCGAAATATAGAACAACGGACAGCACATGTATTATTCATTCGTCTTTAATTTTTACTGGCATAGGGGACGAAGAAAGAGGGAGCTCGTCTAATGATAAGCGGCTTCGGGTGTCAAACAACCTTCTCTATTGTAGGTACAATAGGGATTTGGGAACAGCACTAAAACAGAGAGAGAGAGAGAGAAAGATCGAGATATGATGAAATAAGTGAGGGGTATGACAGATAACGAATGAGATAGGGAAATTGCACAGAGAACGAGAGAGAGAGAGAGAGAGAGAGAGAGAGAGAAAAGAAGTGAAAACTAGCCAATATTAGGGAGGGATTATTGTAGGGAAAAGTTAGAAATTGGTTGAGATAATAAAAGAAAGACAAAGAGAATGGGTTGACATATACATCTATCTATCTATCTATCTATCTATCTATCTATCTATGTTTGTCTGTCTATCTCAGCCTATTCATATCTATCTATCTATTTATCTATCTATCTATCTATGTCTGTCTGTCTATCTCAGCCTGTTCATATCTATCTATCTATCTATCTATCTATTTATTTATCTATCTGTTCAGTTACGTATCGAACCAATTATTTTAAAATCTAAGCAATACTGTTCAAACCTATCTAACTCTCAAATAGTTTTTCGGACGATTGAACTCCTTCTTGTTGTTTGTGCCGATCCATTATCCGGCCTCCTTCAGGTGTACTGTCTGAATGTGATGGTGGTAAACAACAAGAAGGAGTTCAATCGTCCGTAAAAAACTCTTTGGGTGTTAAAGACCCTTCTCAAAACTATAGACACTATCTAACTCTGTTTCTGCTGTATTTCAGTCTGTTCATGTTTACATGTGTACATATGGGTCTGCTTGGTGACTGATATAGCTACTGAAGAAGCACATTTGCAAATCTGACGCAATAGGATTGTTCTAGCCCCACTAGCAGATAAGGAGTCTGCTATATCTTTATGGCATAAATCTCTCTCTCTCTCTTTTATATTTATTTGTTTGTAGATACTAAGTTGATCTTAGTCTGGCAAAAAGCAAAACTTCAAGACAGTATTGCGTCATTTGCCAAATGGGAATAGACTGATGCCTGCCTTGAAAATCAGGATTTGATAAATTGGGTTTTCCTTGGACTCGAATGCCGATCAATGGTACCGCTGGGAATTTGCAACTATTTCAGCCACGACACACACACACACACACACACACACACACTCTCTCTCTCTCTCTCTCTCTCTCTCTCTCTCTCTCTCTCTCTCTCCCTTTGCTACTTATTTTACTTTTTATTCTTCGTCTTTTATTTCTCTCGTCTTTTTCATTCGATTCTTTTTTTTTCTGTTTTTTTTCTGCTTCTTCTTTTTTCATTTATCTCTTCTTCTGCTAATTACTTTCTGTTTTTTCTTAATCTTTCATATTCCCCTTTTCTTCCCTTATTCTTCTCCTTATTCTTCATCCAACACCCCAGCCCCTTTTCTTCGTTCAGTTCTTCCCTCTGAGAAATACCAAACAAGCCCTTTCTCCTAAAAGAGGATTCTTCAGTCTCTTAGAAAAGAGTCCGTCTTTACGGACAGAAGCCACCTTCTCATTTACTAGCCACCTGCTCTTTTCTCTTTTTATTCTTTTGCTTACGCTTTCTTTCTTTCTTTCTTTCTTTTTTCCTTCTTTTCTTCCTTTCTTTTCTTTCTTGCTTTCAGTTTTCCTTCCTTTCTTTCTTTCTTTCTTTTGTTCTTCCTTCCCTTCTTTCTTTCATTCTTTCTTTCTTCCTTCCTTTCTTCTTTCTTTCTTTCTTTTGTTCTTCATTCCCTTCTTTCTTTCGTTCTTTCTTCCTCTCTTCCTTTCTTTCTTTCTTTCTTTCTTTCGTTCCTTTCTTTCTTCTTTCCTTTCTTTTTCCTTCTTTTCATCCATTCTTTTCTTGTTCGCTTTCTTTTTTCCTTCCTTCCTTTCTTTCGTTTTTCCGTCCCTTTCTTTCGTTCTTCCTTTCTTTCTTTCTTTCTCCCTTCCTTTCTTTCGTTCTTCCCCCATTCCTTCGTTCCTTTCATTCTTTCTTTCTTTCTTTTTTCCTTTCTTTCTTTCTTTCTTTTTTTACTTGCTTTCTTTCTTGCTTTCTTTCTTCCTTCCTTCCGTTCTTTCATCCTTTCTTTCTTCCTTTCTTTCTTTTATTCTTTCGTTCCTCCTTTCTTTCTTCCTTCGTTCCTTTCTTTCCTTCTTTCGTTGCGTAATTGTTTTCTTTATTGATTCATTCATTTATTTATTTCGCAGCCATTGATCTAACAACTGCAGGGACCCAGTTCTTTCATCTTCTAACCACCCATGCCTTCCTTTACGCCAGTTACACAACCCAAGAACACCTGTCCCGACCACCAGTTGCCGGAAGAACGAACAGACTTAACGAAGCTTTTGATTGTCTCTTTAAATATTTAAGAAAAACGCAAAAATCTCCTTTGTTCAATTTGATGAAGAGAGAATTTTAATGAGGAAGATTTTTGCTTTCGTTTCGTGCGATGCTCATTTCTTTTCGCGACTGTCTTAGAGACCGTCACCCAAAACTGTCACCAACACACTAAACATAGGTTTCTTCAGTTTTTAAATTGGTCTGGCTAGTTGGCTGACTATGTATGTATCACGCGTACAGGCCGCGCCAATGGAGCTAGAAGGCTGGAAATTTAATATTTACTCCTTATTATGTCTCGAAAAAATGTTTTCTTTTTTGAAATCCGCCCCCTCCTAAATAGGATTTTAGTGGGGTTTCAATTTGCAATGTAAGTTTATGCTAAATTGATCCCATAGTTTGTGTCTGGCAGCATTAACGCTTGTGTTTTTTTGTTGAAAATTCAGACTTTTTAGTGATCCAACGAAAGGCGAGAGATGTAACTTATTCATTGATCACCCCTTTTCCAATCTTTTAATTGATCACCCGCAACACGGCATGCTGCCAAAAAATGTTGGTCGCATGATGGTTTCTATTGAGTGACTAACCAGACCTGTTTTTGTGTTTTGATTAAACTTTTTTAAAAATTAGTGTTTTAAATCGTTCTACGCCTGATGAAATCTGTTTTAACACTGCCTTTTTGGACAAATATTTCCTTCTTTCTCGCTCTCTCTCTTTTCATCTGTGTCTCTCCCTCTTTGATTTATTCTCTTTTCTCTTTCTCTCTATCTCTATTAGAAACCGTCAACCAAAACTGTCACCAAAACTCGAAAATTTAGGTTTCTTCAGTTTTTAAGTTGGTCTGCTTGGCTGGTTATGTATGTATGTATCACGCGTACAGGCTACACCAATGGAGCTAGAGGGCTGAACATTTAGACATTTACTCCTTATTAGATTTAGAAAAAACTTTTTAAAAAAATCTTTACCCCCCCCCAATCGGTATTTAGAGGAAGCTCAATTTGCAATGTAAGTTTATGCTAAATTGGTCCCTAAAGTGGTAGTTTGTGTCCGGCAGCATTCATGCTTGTTTTTTAAAGTAACTTATTCATTGATCACGCCGTTTTCCAATTTTTAATTGATCATCCCTAAAAAACATTCGTCTCACGATGGTTTCTATTGAGTGACTAACCAGACCTATCTGTCCCATATTAGTTTGATTCCCTTCAAATTATCGAACATGGTTTTCCAATTCTTTCGGTTGACAGTCTCTGCCTAGCAGTGATGGAAATGGGTTTTGGGAAATAGGTATACGGTAAGGCGGGTTTGGGGAAGTAGGTATACGGTAAGGCGGGGTTTGGGGAAGTAGGTATACGGTAAGGCGGGTTTGGGGAAGTAGGTATATGGTAAGGCGGGGATTGGGGAAGTAGGTATATGGTAAGGCGGGGTTTGGGGAAGTAGGTATACGGTAATGTCTCCATTAGTAGACATCGAACATACAAAAACCTGAAAATTGAGAAATAGGTATACGCCGTACACCCGTGTAACGCAACCCCCCCACCATTTCTATTCCTGTCGCCTGGTAGAAATAATCATTAAAGTTTTCTACTCAATTGTATGCATGGATAATATAAAAACCACTTAGGGTTTCTTACAATGTATGTAGATATACAGTATCGCCCATGAATAAGTACACCCCTACCACTATTTTATAGAAATTTAATTTTCTTCTAAACCAAACATAGCAGGTTTTATTGTTTCTAGTGGAACATTACACAATCAAAACAGATATTATCAGGTATTATTTATGACCAAACTCTACAGCATTGAAACTCTGTGGCCAAATATATGAATATGTTGCCGTCCAAAAATGAGTACAACACTACGAAAAAATATTTTTAGCAACAGAATTTCAATGCTGTAGAGTTTGGTCATAACTAATACCTGATAATATCTGTTTTGATTGTGTAATGTTCCACTAGAAATAATAACATCTCGCTATGTTTGGTTTAGAAGAGTTAGTTGACTTTCTATTAATAAGTGGTAGGGGCGTACTTATTTATGGGCGATACTATAGTTTTTTACTAAATTAACTAAATTAAGCTTAGTTCGACACGAGGACGCAGTGGCCGACTAGCCGGTGAGGGTCGAACACAATATACAAGCAATAATCTCGCGAGACTAAATCTTTCATCTACACACGCACACTACTCTACTTCTCTTGCATATTTCTCTCTCTCTCTCTCTCTCTCT
>VCCN01005109.1:7082891-7095167 GCA_006491835.1 Architeuthis dux | reverse complement strand
GCTGCTGCTGCTGCTGCTGCTGCAGATGATGATAATGATAAGGAAGGAGTGACAGCCCAATACCTTCCACAGGCCTCGGCGCTTGTGATTACTGTTTATGCTGCTGTTGATGATGATAAGGAAGGAGGGACACCTCAACCCCTTCCACATACTCGCCGTGACCTATTTCTCTGGGTACTGCTTTCACTCACCTATTTTTCTGGCAACTGATTTTCACTCTCTCTGCTTGATTGTTATCGGTCCCCCCTCTCTCAGTAAAAGCGCGCATACAAACTCACAGACAACCAAATTGTCACACAGAGAAAAGGGAATAAATATATTAAGAGGCCCCAACATCAGACAAAGATTACATCTGAATGGATGTGGTTTTACCGACCATGGCAGTGATGAGGTTAACAAGAAAGGACATACTGGAGACTTGCTGTCACGTGATCCACAGTGACGACCACCAACTGGTCTAAACATGCAAATGTTTGAAATAAATAGTAAAATATAGAAGTAGAACTACTAATTGGTACTATTATTAACTGTAGTTAATACACAAAAACCGGAACGGATATGGTGATTGCCGAAATAGGCAGTGGCGTACAGATAACGAAGAAGTACCAAATTTGTTTTTAGAAAACTGTTCTCGGCAATGTTAGCTCGTCGAATTGATTTTTTATGTGTTAAAGATTTGATCACTAAATCAGTGATAAAACTAAAGTCTTAGGAACTTTTTATTTTATCTGTGGTTTTATGGTTTTCTAAGCTTAGTGGTTTGAATCCAGCATTTGTTTGTTTTGTTTTGTTTTCTTTGTTTCTTGTTGTTTTTTCTTCTTTTTTCTATGCCCTTTTCTTTCTGTAAAAGAAGCTGGGAATATGTTGTTTTTTTCTCCTCTCTGACATACATTATTCATTCATCTTTCTCTTTAAAATGAAATCATTCTTTTTCAGTTTTCACAAACTCTTCGTTCGGGAAACTTGGATAGTGATGTGCTGTATAACAGTATAAGTAAGACGTATATATTCAGATCAAAATATTAAAGAAGCACAGGCGCACCCACACTCTCTCTCCCTCCCCCTCTCTTTCTCTCTCTCCCTCTTTCTCAGTGTCTGTCTGTCTTTCTCTTTCTCTCTTCCTCAGTGCATGTCCGTCTCTTCATCTCTCTTTCACACACACACACACACACACTGATACACACGCGCATGCGCGCACACACACACACACTGAAACATTGGTTTAGAAGTATCCAAATATCATTTTATTTTTTGCCTGATTTATTTTCATTTATTTTTTTTTCATTTTATTTGTGGTCACGTTTCAAATAGAAAGACTGAAAGACAAAAAAAGTTAAAAAGAGAATGCAAAATTATCAACAAACACGTCCTTAAATCGTCCTTTACTGCCACACCAGACCAGTAAAAGGGTGTGAAGGCGGAGGGTACAAATATCCCTTCTTTTCCAAAGACTGAAGGGAAGAGGGAGGGGATGAAAACCTAGAGAAATGGTAAGGAAGGAAGGAATCCAGCGATAAAAACTGTCCGATCGCCTCATTGTTATTTTTATTGATTCCTGTGCAGCCATCATCATTCCGCAACGGGCACTTCGCTTCTCTAAAGTTGTTTGTGGGGAAAACTTAACTGCAGAGGCAGCAGCAGTACAAAATAAAAAGTAGCAGTATTATTACATCTAATAGGAGAACTCGAACTAGTAGTAGTACTAGTATTAATGTTAGTACTTAGTTCTCCTTCGATGACGCCGTCGTTATCAAGAGAAAAATAGTCAATGTCAGGATGACCAAAACGTTGTATGTAGCACGTGTAACAAGACTATTTATTTATTAACAATGCTCGGAAAAGTCCAGGTGATCGTATAAAATTGTACCGCAAAACTGTAGAAGACTGGCGATTCAATAATACGGGGACAAAAATAAAACATTGTAAGTAAGTAAACAATAAACATACGTTTTACTAGGAATACGATTTCTATGTCAAGGTTGGGGTTAGAATTTTTAGTAGTTTAATTTTTTTTAAAAATCCAACCCTCATCCCTAACCCTTAGAAATCATATTTCCAGCTAACCAACTTTTTTATGAATGCCTGCTTCTAGGTAATTTATACAATGATCTCTTTTAAAAAGATCTTACCTGGCGTTTCCATAAACATCTTCTTTGCACTAATGGCAAACAATAAGGTATAATTTGATTACTTATTCATTTTTTATCTATTTTTAAATATACTTGAAATGATTTTTTTGACAGAAGTTAATTGCGTCATTAAGCCAAATTCAGTTGAGTTGGGCTGGGTTTAAACTAATAAGAAAAATGGTAGTTAAATTTGGTATGTCCGATATCAGAATAAAGTATTTTTTAAAATATTGAATATTCTCGGATGTGAGTGTCAATACAATACGATCTTCGTTTCCACGGGTAGGGGTAAGGGACATTGCTTAAAAGAACCCACATTACAAGTGATTGAAGTTTTTTTTGTTTGAAAATAAATCCCTATTCTGTTTCTAGCATTCCAAGGGAAATCATGAATCACTACTACCCATATATGCTGTGTTGGGTGTGATCAATTAAAAAAAGGGATGATCAATGAATAAGTTACTTCTCTCGTTTTTTGTTGGGCTGTGATCACTAAAAAAAGGTCTGAATTATCAAAAAAACAAGCGGGGCACAAGCTAGTGACCAATTTAGCATAAACTTACATTGCATATGGAACCCCCCTCTACAAACCTATTTAGGGGGGGGGGATTTTCAAAAAAACAAAACGACCATTATCCCTACTCATTGAGGGGAGTGTGTGTACAAAATTTCAAATTTCTACTATGAACGGTTAGGGCTGGGCGAAGTCCGGATACATAGATATACATAGATACATATAAATATCAGAACACATGAATAACCTAAACCCAGCAATAAATCAGTGTTGTGGGTAGCGGTGATTAATAAATTAAGTTTATTGGCGCGGCAAATATAACCTACTACTAATGACACTAAAAGCTGCGCGGGCCTACATGGGCCTGCGCGGCGTGTGTGCTAGCCTGTACGATTGTGGGCCTGCCCGGGTCCTGCACGGGCCTGTCCGAGCCCTAAAATATTCTAAACTCAAACGCCCGGGCACTGAAGGTACTAAATTCAAACGTCCGGGCACTAAAAGAGGCCCTATTCCAACGTCCCGGAATCCTAGCTTTTATCTCGGTTCGAACATCGACCACTGGCAAATATACTACTATTTGACCCACCAAGCAAGACAGGGCTTTATTTAGATATTTAAATTCTATCAATTAGAATGTGTGTATGTGTGTGTGTGTGTGTGTGTGTGTGTGTGTGCGCGCGCGCGTGTGCGCGTGTGTGTGTGTGTGCGTGCGTGCGTGTGTGCGTGCATGCACGCTCGAAATAGAAAGATTTAGAGAGACTGATCGAAAGAGAGGGGTCGTATAAGTACATTTATTTCTCTAATAATAGACTTTGATAAGACTTGGACGATAACAAATAATCATGATACCACCATCATAACTATTCGTCTGTATTTCATTACATCATAGCGACAGACGCTTTTTACTTTTAACGATTCATATTCATTCGGAAAATCTATAAAATTGTTTGGTCCTTTTACAACAACAACAACAATCTTCTTCTTTTTTTTAGTGCCAAAATCGTCGTAGTCGGTGATTATTGTTGGTGATAGCGGGGTTTATGTCACGTGATCATGTTCCGAAAATAGGTGTCTTTCCCAACATTTTTGTGATACCCGTTCGTCGATCGATTTTAAAACCGCCGAGAAAAGACTAGTAATATTGCCAACGTTTCTTTAAAAAAAATAATGTTCCTTTTTACCATATGATATGAATCAAATCTCTCAGTCTGTTCACATCTATCTGTCTATCTATCTATCTATCTATCTATCTATCTATCTATCTATCTATATCAGTCCGTTCATATCTATCTATCTCAGTCTGTTCATATCTATCTATCTATCTATCTATCTATCTATCTATCTATCTATCTATCTCAAATTCAAGCAAACATAAATTGTTTTTCTTGGATAATTCTATATCCACGTTTATGTCATGGGCGTCCGCTGCCACTTTTCCAGGAAGGTGCAAAAGGATATATTCCAGGAGGAGATGGGGCCAAAAAGATATATCGGGGGCGCAGTGGGGCCAAAAAGATATATCGGGGGCGCAGTGGGGGCAAAAAGATATATCCGAATGTTGGTTGTCACGTAAGGGACTAGGGTGTTGGTAAGCCGGTACTAGTCCCAAGCTGGCACTGTTCTTAGTGCCACCTTGATCGCCGGCCTCTATAAGGTTCCAACTTCCAAACCACTTCACCCTCGGTGAGAAGGCCTGATCCAGGGGAGAACAAACATAGACGTATTGTAAGTCTCTCTACAGGGTGTCCCTAAAGTCTGGACATAGGAAATATCACTATTTATAACTAACTATAATTTTAAGAATAGTTAGACAGATTTAGATCATCTGGGATAGAAAATAAATTAACAGGGCAATTTGGGGAGTTATCAGCTGAAATATGTATGTACTTGAGATACGAGACACCTGAGGGAACGCATCATAAATGAATGTGCTCAAATTGACGGAAATGTGGAGTTAATGCATCGGGTCCATGTGAATCTCGCAACGCGCATTGAACTTTGCATCACAAATGGTGGAAAAGACATTGAAGATTATTTATTAATATTTCAATTAAATAAAATGTTGTTCAAATTTTTTTTATTGAAAATATGCATTTTGCCTATGTGTCCAGACTTTAGGGACACCCTGTATAATGGGGGCAATAGACTTGATTTGCCCGAAATTTTCCACAGTTTTACCCGAATTACAGTGATTTGCGCGAAATTTAACACGTTTTGCCCGAATTTCTTTTTTTTTTCTGGGGGGCATTTACCCCCCGGATCGTACGCCTATGAGGGGAAAATGCTCCGTTTGCACCCCAGCGAACGCCTATGATAAGAGAGACACTCTGCCTAGAGATAAGATGTCGATCTTTGAAAATTAGAGATGCAACTTCAAATCCTAAAAGTATGCAGTTATTAAAAAACTGACACTAATACGACACCCGTTGGTCTATAAAAAACACTAAGAGGAAACACTTGTTTCAAACCCAGCTGGAAGCAGCGTTGAAGAACAGACGAGTGGGTGAGGTTGTATAGGCACCAGTAGCAAACCCAGCCCCGTAAAAAAAATCGACCGAAACATCTCTTAAGTTCATCTTAGGGATGTGGCGCCCGGCACAAGACACTAAAAAGAAAGTCATGAACGGAACAGCGAAGGGGGGAGACCTGCTTTTTTGTTTCAGTATTGCTGATCAAAGTACTATTATTTTTTTTTTAGGTGGGGTCTTGTTTTTATTCCATTTCTCAATTAAGTAGAGAGAAAAAAAGAAGCGTGTTTTGTTTTTTTAAAAGGTTCAACATAAAAAAGATAAGGCACTTGTCTAGCTTGTTGGTCCTAAGAGGAATTTTACTGACGTCACACAAAAATGTGATCTTGTCACACAAAAAGAGAGCAGATGAATTCTTTTCATATTTTACTGACCTGATGTAGAAAATTAATATATTTAAACGAAAGCAGTGTGTTTTTTTTTAATTACAAAAAAAAAAAACGGAGCGAAAATAATGTCATTTTATTATAAAAGTCACTTAAAGGTCATTTTACTTTTTTTTAAATTCCAAGCAGTAAAAACGATCAAAAATACTCGGAAAGAAACTCTTCGGACCAGCCAGCGAGACAAGCACTATTTTTGCGTGACGAGATCACATTTTTGTGTGACGTCAGCAAAATTTCTCTTCGGACCAACAAGCTAAACATGTAATAAAAATATTTCTGTTATTTATAGTGCCACAAAAACACGGACAAATGGTGCCATTTGCAGAGTAGTACCACCACGGTTTCTACTTCCTACTGATTAAAAAAAAATAATGTTGCACTGCTATTTTAAACTAAAGAAAATCTCTGTTTGATCCAAGGGAACAGTTAAAATTTTGACTGTCATTCATTCCAGACCTTACGATATCTAGAAACAAATCGACATCAATGTGCAAGTGAACGTTTTTACTTTAATACCAGCTATAAGGCTTGAAACCGAATCAGCTACCGAAAATAGCGGCGTTTCAACCAGAAGAGCCATGTCACCCACTTCTGTAGTGAACCGAACAGAAATCGAGGAACTCAAGAAGACAAGCACATGGATAAGGCATGCTTCTTGGCGTTTGGACCCACAACACAATCACATGGCTGCTGCTTCTCCAAGTCACTCTACTTCCGGGTTCGATAGCAGTAGTAGCACTATCACTAAAGCGAACACGTTTTCCTATACTACATATATCGATTAGTCTTTGGTTCATCTCATATTCGGAATGAATGAGTATTTTCACAGTTTTGACAGCATTTTTTGATTGTTTTAATAGTTTGCAGGGACATTAAGATTTCAGAAATAAATAATAATGATTTTTTTTAAAATGACAAGTCAAATGAAATTATTTCTATGTTCTGTAACGGAATCACATGGCATGTACGCCCCTCCTCTTCCCATGATTAAATGCGAATATTGAACATCCGATATTCGATTGTATCGTGGTAGATACATACCAGGATACAATCGATTTTGCCTTATAAATTTCAAATTTTTTTTTTCTGTTTAATTGGTCCGAGTGATTTTTTTCTTCGAATTGGATTTTTTTTTTTTTTGGCGGGGGGGTCACTTAAAAAAAGACACTAATGTCAAGAAGATATAAAGATATGAAGTGAATGAATTTTTTTCTTTTTGTTTTCCTTTCTTTTATTAAAATGACGACAAAATTAAAATTGAAAATATTTTTTTTTAGAATTTCCAAACCCCAAAACAATTCTATAGAACTGTTTCTACGCATTGATCTCTTCTAATGAAAAACGTCACAACGTGTTAATTTATTTATAGATTTTATTTATTTTCTTTATCGAGTTTATCGTTACCTTTTGGCCTCGAAAAGAATATAAATTTCAACTTATTTTTCTGTTTAATTGGTCCTAGTGACTTTTTTCGATTTTTTGGGGAGGGGGCGGGGGGGGGGCACTGAAAAAAAAAACACCAATGTCGAGAAGATAGGAAGATATGAAGTAAATTGAATTTTTCTTTTTTTCTTTCTTTTATTAAAATGACAACAAAATTAAGATTGAAATACATGTTTGTTTGTTTTTTAGAATTTCCGAGCCAACAATTCTATAGGCCCGTTTCAACGCATTGATCTCTTCTTCTAATGAAAAACGTCACAACGTGTGAATTGATTTATTTTTGGAGTTATTTATTTTCTTTATCGAGTTCATTGTTACGTTTTGGTCTCGAAAAGAATGTGACTTTTGACCGTCCAAAAAAGAAAAGTACCCTTTAGTTTCCATTGGCCACAAGTACGCGTGGCCCCCCAACCCCCCACCCCGTTAAACGCGACCTTGTGTCACATTCCGCCCTCGTGGGGTCCATCGATCTGAAATAGGATTCCCTTCTCGTGGTGACAATCAACTTCACTAACCCAGCATAGAGCAGGGGGTCGGGGGTCGGGGGGTCGGGATATAGTCTGATGCTCTATCTACTTGGTAGGAATTTTAAGGTTTGGTTGGGGACTTCACGGAAGGAATTTCCGATAGAAATCTCCTCTCTTCTAAGTGCATTAGTAGTAGCAAGCCTGATCAATTCTCCCCTTCCCGTCTAATCAGTGACGGGTTATCTATCCCCCCGGGGGCTCCTAGGCGGAGATATAGTAAGGATCTCCCTGACCTTGCCCAGCCCCCCACACACCGCCTCTACCTTCGTCGAATAAAATAAAGTTCTGTCTAATCACGTTAAATAACTTATATCCTTGTACTATGTATAATCAGTGTTGCCAATTTAGCGCGTTTCGCGCTAGATTTAGCGCGTCTCTTGTTTTGGCAATGCAAAAAGCGCTAAAACATTTTGGCCGTTTTGGACATATTCTAGCTATTTTCGACCATTTTTAGTGTCTTTTTGGTGGTTTCTAGCCATTTTGTACAATTTTAAAAAGATTTAGCACTTTTTGGCAGTCAAACTAGCGCGAAAATATTTTTTGAGTTGGCAACACTGTGTATAATGTATTACATGTATAATATATATGAGTTGTCGCGCATGATAAGTGCCCAACGAACCATTTTTTAAAGTTGATATTTTCGTTATCTTTAGATCTCCAATGCTCAGTTTTTTAAAATTATTTTGAAGCTTGAACACTTTATAAATCATAATGCAGAGTGTTCGAGCTTTACAATAAAATAAACTGAGTATTGTAGCTCTAAAAATAACGAAAATACCAACTTTTTAAAAATGGTTCGTTGGGCTCTTATCATGAGCGGCCACTCATATCCAAAAGTATTGAAATATAGAAAAAAATACTCGCGTGTAACACAAACCATGTCTTTGCTCTCGAGCCGCTATTCCTTCTGGGTCCCTATGCTTAAGCCTACTCAGACTAATAGTGAATCCGCCACTGTCTCTAATGCACTGAGCAATTCTTTGAGGTGTCCGTTTAAAATCAATATATTTTCTTGCATGTTAATTTGTGAAAGAGTGCATTACTTGGTGTATGGAACGAAAAACATAGATCAATCGGTTATCGATCTCATTTAAAATTATTTCCTACGTTTATGTCCGATTATTTTTTTTAAAAATGGTATTATCCCCAATGAATTACTAAGGCATGATTTTACACACACACATACAGAACACTGACTGATACACACGTGCAGGGTCTGATTAACCTATACCAGGGACCCAAGGCTATTAGCAATGTATAATTCTAAGTAATGCAATCTGTCAATCGTCTGAATAAAGTGGATTGTTATGTGCTAATATGTAATATATTCATTCCATTTTTTAAAGAGATATTTGTTAGGACATTTTTATTAAGTTTTAAGATATTATCATTATTATTATTTCATATCAGGCTCTAGCTATAGTGAGCGCTCAGACTTCACATCAGGAAATGTTCTTATTTTGACAGTTTTATTGTTTCCCCTGTAGTAGCAGTAGTGATACTTTTCCTCCTGAGTCCTACCCCGTAGCGTAGTTTGCGTATAGGCTAATCCGGCTATGGTTCTATCAAAAATAAAATTAAGAAAAATATGAATATCACCAGAATCTTTCCGGGCCCCTGTAAGCTACGGGCACCTAGGCGTAAGCCTACTCAGCCTAATAATATAACCGGCCCTGCACACGCGCCTACCTTCCCTTCATGTATATATATATATGTGTGTGTGTGTGTGTGTGTGTGTGTGTGTGATTCTAACTTATATCAGAAAGTGCTTACTGAAAAGCTGTTCTTAGTGAACTAGTGGGATTTTTCCGCCACGGTCGAGTTTAGGGACCCTCGCGCGTATGTGTGGGTAGAGACAAAATTGTCCAATTCCCTCGGCACCTACCTTTTGGCACGACTCAGGCATCAGGAATTAACCCTGATCCTACCACTCTTAGTGCAATGGAGAGGTACAGCCTGGGGCGGGGGGGGGTCCCTTGGTACTAGACATAGTTTTTATACCACCCTAACCATGAATGGCCAAGGGATCGGAAAACACCGAACAACATTCAAAAAGGAAGCAATCCTTAAGAGCATAGTTTTTGTTGTCAGTGGAGTAGTCTTGTAGACTAACTATTGGTGTGTGCTTTTATTCCTCCTTGGATAATCAGTGAATTTGGGCTTAATTAACTTTTACTTCTAGTTTTGCACTTGGTATTCAAGCATCCAAATCTTTTGAAATGGTGTATCGTAAGACTGGATATTCTTTTCCCCCAGATATCATTATTTCCATAGTGTGCGTCCGTGTGTGTGTGTGTGTGTGAAATGACCACCAAGGAAAGTGTTTCTTCTTCTTCTTCTTCTTCTTCTTCTTCTTCTTCTTCTTCTTCTTCTTCTTCTTCTTCATCATCATCATCATCATCTTTTTTTGTGCAGTTACTTTCATTGAAACCCAAACATTTTTCTCGTTTTTGTTTTTAAAAAATAATTGTTACTTGGTCATCCGAGAATCGTCCCCCCAGACAGCATATTCTCATTGCACTGAGAGCAAAAGGATCATTGTCACGCCCTGTTGTCTATGGTTTGACCAAGGCGCCCAGGTATTTTTTGGTAAAAAACCATCGTTCAAAAAAATTAAATCAGATTTTAATATTAAACGGAGATGCTCAATAAATATCATCTAATAAGAGGCCCATGGTTTGATCCCCAATCTTTTTTCTTTTTCAAACAACTATTGTGGGACCCCGTCAGAATATTAGACACCTCATCCATAAAAATATCAAGTAAATGAAAACATGATTATAAAATACTAAACTGTGCATTCACTACAGAAGCTGGATAATGTTTTAAATGTCGAGGTTCTTATTTCAAGGGACTTTTTTAATGCCCTTTTTTTAATGAGAAGAAAAATTGATTTCAAAACAGGCTAATAAAACTCTCCGCTCTTAGTCAGTTTTATGCAATGCCTTGCAACTCAGTTTTATGGTTAGCTATTACTAGTTTAATGATGAAAGCAAATCATTACATTATTGTTTTATGATAGTGAAATAAGGAATCAGGTATCGGAAATATGATAATCTTTTGGGATGTTATTCGAGTCCGAAACTCCACAAAAAAACTTAATGAGTTAATATTATCTAAATCGTTATCTGTAACTGCCTGGCGATAAAATTGTTGCGTATTTCCCATTGGCGCTAGTGGTCGATGTTCGATCCCAGATAACAGCCAGGATTTTGAATACTGACTTTCAAGTCTGGTAGAATCCCCCTACTTGGAAATCTGGTGCAATACTATCTTCCTGCCCTCATTTACTTTCATTTTGCCTTGTGCTAACCTAATCCGAGCTTAGTAGATATCTATTTAAATCACTCTTTTTCTGTCGACAATTAGCGATCTTCAATACTAACTATTAGACCTACAAAAACAGTCCGCGTAATGTTTGTCATCGGCTGAGAGTCAGGGAAGTCTCTAATGTCTGTATTGTAATGTACTGTATTATTGGCATTTTTTTGCCCGATAATAAAAACGGTTTCGTGTAATATTCTTTTGTCAGTGAAAATAAATTTAGACTTTACTCTACTAAGTAATGTTTCTGAAGTTCCGTGACCAGCATATTTGGCGGTATACGAGACCCCCTTTTTTCCGAACTGGTTCAAAGGGTAAACGTAACCTTCGTTTGTTATATAGGGAGGGGAAAATGCGTTGGGTCCAGGAAAGAAAGAAGACTGGAACTCGGTGTTTATAAAAATATCATATATATTTGAATTCCGTTACATACACCACTGGTGAAATGAGTCGGAGAGAGAGAACAAGAGATGATGCAGGGCACACGGTCCGGGGTAACAGGGAAAACTCGGCCTGTACTTCGTGCTTTCTCGGCTCGGCTCTGTCTGCTTGTCTCTGCTCTCTGTTCTGAGTCCCGAGTTTTTCTCCGTCTCCTGAGCTTCCGCCCGAGCTGGCGGTCTGTGACTTCTTTTATCAGGTTTGAACGCCCACGCTTGTGTGTTCAACATCCTGTTTTCGGACACCCACGCATATGCATATTTCCTAAGGTGACTGGGGTAACTTCCACTTCCGCACAGGTGTTGGCCTGGAAATGAGTTTTTAAAAAGTGTGATGAATGAGAAGAATTCAGGGGGAATACATTTCTTTCTTAATATTCCCTGCTAAAATAAGCATCTTATATGCCATCAGTCATTCTCTGCCAAATCTTGAGTAAGGCATGGATGCATTTTCTCTCCAATGCTGTTTGCAATCGCTCAACATCCTGTTTTCGGACACCCACGCATATGCATATTTCCTAAGGTGACTGGGTAACTTCCACTTTCGCACAGGTGTTGGCCTGGAAATGACCTCCAGCGGAAGCATATCATAACACGTTGTCCAGCTCCACATTGGCCAGAACTTGAGGAAGGTTTTTTTTTAAATGTGATAAATGAGAAGAATTCAGGGTAATACATTTCTTTCTTAGTATTCCCTGCTAAAATAAGCATCTTATATGCCATCAGTCATTCCCTGTCAAGTCTTGAGTAAGAGATGGATGCATTTTCTCTCCAATGCTGTTTGCAGTCGCCATCGATTGGGTGATGCATCAAAAAATATCACGCCGTCTCCTTGGAGTCCAATGGACCTTGTTCACATAACCTGGAAGATCTCGACTTTGTCGACGACCTGGCAGTTATGTCATCCACTCGTACCCATCTCCAGGAAAAGTTTGACCGGCCAAACAATTATGCAATGCTCATCAACCAGAAAAGGACCCAAGTGATG
>VCCN01005109.1:7042311-7067889 GCA_006491835.1 Architeuthis dux | reverse complement strand
CTAACGTGTCAGGCATAAAAAGTAGCGCCCTTTCACATGTTTTTTTTTTTCTCAATCTCTGAAAGAAGGTGGGGTGGGGGCTTGCTGTTTCTTTTTCCGCCTGTCTCCTCGGAAATATGAGTTGAGTGAAATAATTGTCCAAAAACTGAATCATTTCCAACCAGTTTTCTTTTTTTTTCTCTTTTTTTTTGTTGAGGATGGACAAAAATAAGAATTCTTGACTGGTTCAAGTTGTGTTAAAATATAAGAAATTAGTTGTCAAAAATAAAAATAAGTCCTGTTCTATGTGGAAAAATGAGAAAAAGTTCATCATTTTGATTGTTATTTTCTAAGTTTTGACTTTTCTATAATTTTCTCAAAGTTAGTTTCATCATAACTTAATTTTGTTCAATAAATATTCAATGTTGATAAATTTTCAATTACCAACAATAACATTTTTTTTGCCCATGTTGAAAAAAGATTATTAATTTGAAAATAAATTTAATGTTTGAATAGACCATGAAGAAAAAAATAAATAAATACCCAATTTTGTGTAAGTTGATCTCAAAGTACAAAAAGAATGTACGTTTGTTTTGGGTTTTTTTCAATCTTCGGATTCCTTCATTTTATTCCTGGTTTAAATTGTGTACAAATAAGGAAAACAAATCATTACTAAAATCTGTTCGATGTAAATATTACTTTTTAATAAATAAAACCAACTAAAATATTTCACTTGGTTTTATTTATTGTGATCTTTCAGTGTCAAACAATTTGAACAAAACTTAAAACTAAACATTTAATGTTGTAGAATTTTCATAATTCGTTTGAAAATCCATCCTAACTAAAAATTATGTGTGTGTGTGTGTATATATATATATATATATATATATATATTTTTTCACCAAATTTCAGATTCAAGCTAAGTTTTGGCTTAGGGTTTATATACATAAACTTTTTCAATATAAAACTGTTTTTCTCCTTTTCATAAATATAATCAAAGATTCAATCCTTATCACTAATTAAAATGTCAATCTAAATTATTTCCCCACTGTTGAACTGAATTTACATTGTAACCTGAACTGAATTTACACATAAAATGAATTTTAATCACTTTCCCCTTTTTAAACTATGCATGTACAAGAGTGAAAGTAATTTGGGGTTCTTGTTTGTTTTTCACTCGTTATATTTGTTGTTATTGTTTTCCTGTTTCATTATTGATTTCTTTATATTTCTCTCTCTCTCCAGGTGGCCCACTTTTTTCCTCTCAGTGCGAGGAACCTGCCAAGCCTAAATTATAATTCTTTCAAAAATTGTTTCTTCTACAGAAATTAGATCGGTTTCGAGTTGCTACGAAAAATCTCCCTTTTCTCGATAATGCAACAATAGAAATCGAAATCACATTGTTTGGGGCAAAGGCGATGTAAGCTGTATATGTCATAGAAAGAATTTTTAAAAAAAGAGAATCTGAAAAGGTTGAAGCCCAAATTCAGGCTTTGTTTACAAAAAAATAAATCAATTTCTTTTTGAAATTATTTAACACAGTTAATTATTACTTTCAAGTTTGATGATATGAATATTGGATGCCATGATGATGTTGCTTTCGCAGTTGTGATGAATGTGTGTGTGTGTGTGTGAAATCGTGAATTTGCTTACAATCACTAAAGAATCTGGTTAGCCCTGTTTTTAAAAAATGATTTATTTAGTAAGAATTCTAATATTTGAATGTTATGTAATGCTGTAGAGAATAAAGTTTCACTTCCTCAAAATAAGACGATGGTTCTATGTTAATGTTTTCAAACAAATAATACAATTAAAAACAAACAGAAAAATCTCTGCACTATCCAAACAACCAACGACCGATTACTTAAAAGCCCTTAAAATATTTAGGGTTTTCCCTAGTGTTCCCAATAACAAACCCAGCCATGTTGATAAAGAATTTACCCAACACATTCGTTTCACCATCATACAACGACGACGACCCTACCCTAAACTCCCTTTAAATTAGAAATTGGGGTCACAGTCGATCTCGAACTGAATGTTTATATTTTTGCCATCTATTTACCTATTTCTGGGGATTACATCAATTACAACCAGTATAAATGTTTGTTTTTGTTTTAATTTTTCCGAATTGAAGATATTTTTGATTATGAATCTCTTGGTCATACACGGTCCCTTGTATTACTACTACTACCACCACTACACCACCATTAGTGCTTTGCTTAGTAAAATCAATGGGGTTGGTAGTATATTGTTGCTAGCCTACTTAAGGTTTTTGTTTTTTCAAAATAGTAATACAAACTAAATTTGTTAGTTTTGATTAGGATTTAGTGTGATGCATTTTAGTATCTGTAAAAAAGACGGATATGGGTTCAATTGCTCTGTTGATAAAGTGGTTGGTATGATGTGACCAGGCTACTACTACTACAATTCATAACACTAAAGGGTGAGTTTGAACTGTGGATGAACTTTAAAGAGGCTAAGAAGACAATGGTATTGAGTCTAAGTAGGAAAATAAACAATACGGAAATGAAGCTTATATTTGGTCTGTGATTGAATCTGTTCAGTTGATGATCATGTGTTGGCTGGCTATCAAAAACGGAAGTAATCTGCCAAGAAGGAAGAGAGTGAATGTTCTCTTCTCGCTGCAATGTAGCTATGCCTTATAAGGGTTTGGGAAGAAAAAAATAAAACTCTTTACTTAAACCTTTTACACATCTAGTTCAGTATTTGCATTTTATTTACTATCACTTTAAAACGAAAGTTTTCAATATCAAACTCAGTTTGGATTCATTGTAGCTATGGTTGTGGACCCACTCGTGGTGGCCTCCTCTCGTACAGAAATTTTACAAAGGATTTGTTAGTGAGAATATTTTGAAATTTTATGAGGTTAACTTTTTATTTAAAAAAATGCGATGCACACATTTATTTAGCATCATCCTTATAACATTTTCTACAAAATGCATTCTTTCATGTTAGACAGTCCAGTTGTAGATGTGATTTAAAAATCAACACAACTATATAATTTAAGGTAACTGCGAAAATAAAATTGACTAGCAAAACTATATTTTCATGTAACTAACCATACTATAACTTCAAAGAACATTTATGGATAAAAATGTAACACTCCTCTCGTATCGGCTTTCTAAAATATTTCAAACTCGTTGACGATGTTTCATTTCATAAAACTGAAAAGATGCAAGACCTTGTAGGGTTTAGTAGAAACAAAAAAAAAAGATGCAGATGCTAGTTTATTCCTCAGAATCATGTGAAGCATCAATGAGAAAAGAAAAAAAAAAAATCAAATTAAGAATTGTTTATACACACACGTGTAAGTTTCTTGCAGTTTCTAAACATTAAATGTGATACTTTAAACAGCTGCTTATTGATCTGTGTGTTCCTCTTCCTCTTCTTACAGACAACATTATTGATTAATAGATTTGTCTTCAGTGTTTTAATAGTGCTTTTGGTAGTCTGCACATGTCACTCACGACGGGCACACTGACATTATTCAACTGTTGGGCAATTGTTATTGCACTTATGATCAAAGTGCAAGGGTGATTGGGTTTTTATATTAAGAAAGTTGTCAAATAGTGATAAAGAATCCCAGAAAACAGTTATGACTTAAGAAAAAAAAAGTGAAATATTTTCTTTTTAAAAGAATTTAAAGTTCAAATTACGTGCAGAAAATGTAAATATAGACAGTTTCAAAGTTAGTCTTAAAATCTAATTGTATTCATTTTCTAACCTCACTACTATGGTAATAGATCAGTATGCACTTGATTGAATGGTGTATGTCTGCACTTTAAATATGATCTTGTAATCATTGTTAGATGATTTCTTTTCACTAATATAAAAGGTAAGGGATGAAGATCATTAGATTTGTAAACATTTGATAATCACAAGTCACATAATGTGTTGAAAAGGTAATTTGTTTTAATGACAAATCAATGCAAAACTAAGTGTATTAAAAATTTTCAAATAAAAACTATATCCAACTCAAAGCTGTGAAAATTGATTAAATTTTAGCTGGTGGGAGGGAAAAAAATTAGTTTCTTACACTTTTTGTTGGAGTTTCCGAAGTGAGGAGTTTCACTTTCAATTTTCTTCCTGGTGATGACAGCTGAGTTTTCTCCTTCCATGGCTGGCCGGTGCTGTAGTAATGAAGCCAGGCTCCCCATGTGTTGGGGTTGTCGTTGCTAATTCGAGAAAACTAACAGACATGACAGAAACTAGTGCTTACTATGCACGGTTTCATTACTAGAAAAATCTCAAGACTATGAGTTAGATGCTTTCCGGGATGGGTAAAAACAAAAAATAAAAACCTTTGTTTCTACAGAGTAAAAAGACATGAACCGTTTCGATGTTCTATTCGAAACACGTTAATGTCGTCTTTCCCTTTAAATGAGCAAGATTTAATAAGTTTTAAAAATAAAAGATTACATTTTGTTTAGATTACATTTTCAAAGTTTGCTGGAGTTGAGACGGATTCTTAAAAACTTTAATATAAACAACAATTTTCATTTTTCAGGGGTTAGCGTGACAAAAATGAGGATATCTAGATTCAACTTGCAAGTAATTTCTAAAAAGGCCGAGTTAATGCAGTTACCTCCCTTAGATTTGTAGAAAACTATGAAAACAGTTGACGCATTGAAAACTTTCGTATTTACTCCAACAAAACAAAAAAATGTAATCTAAAGTCAAACATATAAGACGACGAGAAAAGTGATTTTAAATGAAAAAGGTTTAATGTCTGTACAAGTAATAAATATATAATTTTTCCAGTAGAAAAATTAGATGGATAAAACCTCAATTATGTACAGTAGTCTTGCATCATATAAGTTGCAGCACCTGTCATTTTGAGTCAGTTATGTACAGTTTATCAAAATTTACAAAACTGTCGTCGGAGCAAGTTCATTAGAGTCCAGTCTGTGCAGAAAACCGTGTGGACTTGAAAATCGAACTGATGATAACCAGGCTGGCCGAGAAAAGGGTAGCTGGTCAACAGCTACCGCAATTCTCGAAATGCTTTAAAAAAAAAAAATGAAAAAGACTTGAGGAGTCGACCGGGCGGACTAGGTAAAACGTTAACTTCAGACTGCATTGCAACTATCACATCAGAAGTTAGTTGTTTTGCTTTTCGTTTTGCATCCGTCAGTTTTTATTTTATAAGAGCACTTACTGTGATGGAGTAAGGGTTGCTCTCGAATATCCGCAAACCTCAACACAATTTAGACCAAGACAATTTTTAAAAAAGCTCAATTTTCTTTAGAAAGTTAAGAATTTAGTCAACGTCCAGAACAAGTTATTTTGATGAAAGACAAATTAAATAAATAGATTTGTATGTGGTACAAAAACATAGAGGGAAGATCAGATCAGACAAAAGTTCAGATTACCTTTCTTTTTTTTTTTTCAATTTTTTTTTTTCTGTAGAAATTCTGTTTACATTTTTTTGTTTTTCTTTAGCCAAAATAAATAGTGAAATAAAAAATTTTTCCTTCGATTCATGGGTGGGTAAGTCTCCTGAATTCTTTAACTTGTTTCTTTCAAAAAATGAGCTTATTTTTCTGTGTTGTGCATTTTATTTTTCTTTCGATCATAATTTTATGCTTTAACCGGCTTCGCGGACACCCCACAAATTGTGCAAGTTTCCTACACAGTTCAGAGGTAAGAAGCGTGTGTCTTGGAGAAGAAATGTTCACGTTTTACAAAAAAAGGATGGGGATTTGCCGAAGAATCACATGAGGTTAGGATTGTTCAGTATCTGACATCCACTGTTCACGTGCTCGATGATTTGTTGTTTAAGTTTGCAGATATCGTCCCTTAGGGTGGTAGACAATTGGGACAGTTCCGTATTCTGATCCTTAAGTTCATTTACTCGCTCTTCCAGCCTTGCTATCCGTTCGAGTTTTCGCGTCCGACACTTTCGGGCTGCGATTCGGTTTCTGGCTCTTTTTCTTTCTAACTTTATTCTTTCTTGTGATTCCATGTTTATCGGAGAGAGTGGAGGGGTGCTGCCCAAACATGGAACAGTTTGTGGTTCTTCCTTCAGTTTCACGAGACGGGCTTCGTCGGACGAACTGATAGAAGAAGAATGGGTGGACAGTGGTATTACGGTGGTGGTACCCGATTGTAGGGAAGTTATGACAGGTGGCTGAGAATTGGTCGGAACCCGACCGTTTACAATACTATCGGCCACCGACATGGTGGTCAGCCCATGTTGTCCCTGGGTGTTGTTGGTGATCCCATCATTCGACGTCTGAGTAAAAGGAAAAGTCGGGATCCTCGGGCTAGGGAAAGCAGGTGGAGGTGATGTAGAATTTTTTTCTTCGCCGAAAGTTTTGTGTAATTCTGCTAAGGCATCCACAAATCCTCGGGCATAGGCCTCTTGTTCTTCGGTCACGAATTTCGGACACAAAAATTGAGTTGGGGTCGGTGTTGTGGTCACCATTCCATTAGCTTGGATAATCATCCTTTCCAACTCGGGCGAGGCGAGCTTCAGTAGGTTCAAATCGGGCGACTGAAGCAAGTTGTTTATTTTTGCTTGTTTAGAACTGCTTCCACCAGGAGTAAAGTCCAAAGTCATGGACTTTTTGAGTCTTTTTAGGGACTCGCTGCTTGGATGAATATCGTCGTGGTAAAATGTTGTCTCCATTTTTAGTGAGTGTGTAGCGCGCAAACTTAGAAAAAAATATACAAGTCAATATTGTAAAAAAATCCAACACAAAGGAAGCTTTGATAAATCGGAAGGAAAAAATCTCCTCCAGAAAGAGTCAAACAACTTTGTCGAGAAAATCGGATAAAGTCCTATACAGTTATCATGAAAATATAAAACTGTTCGTGTCTTTTCGATGCTATTTCAAAACGTGATCTGACTCTAAACACTTACCCCAACTCCTTTTATTCGTATGAGTCATCTCCTAAAAATAAAATGACATCACCAGAAAGGCTTCTGATTGGCTGAAGATGACATCACTTATTATGTTGAATCCGGAGCGCTGATTGGTGGGCTTTTTTTAAACGAAGGCCACTCAGACTGAAGCATTCTGTAGTAAGATGCAACGTCACTGACACTGGCTGCTTTACTGCGTAGTACGTTTTCCTTATATGGACAGTGCAGTGCCCACACACACACATCCACTCACACAGACCTGCATTTGCTCTCATAGTGGCACGCGCACGCACTCACACACAGTCTAGGTCCTCACACAAACTTAGAAAAAGTTGCGATTATACACGTACAGGGAGAGGAACTTACACATTAATACGTACATAGACACTAGCTCGTTGGCTGAAGGACTGATTCTGCCGTACCTAATGAACTCTACTCTCTCTTTCTCTAACTTGCTTTGCGACCAATAGTCGTAGTGGCAATAAGTTGTAGTTCTCTTGCGACTACTACTCCTGTATGTAAAACTTCAGTATTAGTAGTAGTAATTGGCTTTTCGGAGTGAGGACTACTTTGCACACACGCACGATAAGGGGGTTAAGGCTTCGCAGTAGTTCTAGTAAGTACTTAGTAGTTATATAGACCTTTACTGACTACACGTACGCAGCGGAAGTATCAGTTTTTTCCCCTCTCATTCTAGTTTAAGTTTATATTTGCTTGAACTTTTTACCCTTCATATTTTCCACTGATAGAATTTTTACTTTCTTTTTAAGCCAACAGTAAAAAAAATCTCTTAACTTGCTTCGTTCAGTGCAACTTTTTAAAAAGTTGTGAACTGTTTAAAATATCCTGGTTTTCATTTATATTATCTTTTGGTGTTTGTTGTTATTTCTGCTAAAAAGGTGGAAAAAAGCTTCATTTTCTCTTGTGCATACAAACTGACTGATTTGTGCGTAGTTGACGTTTTTGTTTTTAGCCTTTCCACTAGTTTCTACTTCATAAGACTCTTCTGACATGCCAGTGATGAATTTGAAGTTAGTTTTTTTCTCTTCTTTCCACTTCCTGAATATTTCCCCAAACTCGCTAAAAGTACTGAATTTCCTCTCTAACGTTCTGAAGAATCAAGTATCTTAGCTACTAACTAAACAGGTCATTATTTATTTGATATAGATATAACACTTACTTTCGCTGATTTTAGAAATATCCAGAAAACACTAAAGTGTAAAAGAAAAAAAAAACATGTTTCACTAAAACATTTAAACATTTTAATTCATCCAGCGAGTGTCCAACAAAACTAAAAAAGGAAAAATAAAATAAACAGTAGTATACAATGTGAATTATCGAAATTCGTACTGAAGTTGTAGCGATCTCTACTTACTTACCAATAAAATTGATCTGTTATGCATAAGTGTAAAAACTGAAGAAATTAGATATTCCGATCATTCTACAGTAAAATGTTTTCTTCATAGATAAAATTGAGTTTTAATGGAGAATATTATTTCTGATTTGGATTTTTTCCAATTGGAAAAGAAAACTGAAAAAAAAGGAGTGAGCAAAATGCTTTTTGTTTTCATGTTGAGTTTTTCGTTTTAATTAAAGACTATCATTTTAAGCAGTCTTTAGAATTTAGTTAGAAAAGTTCATTTAAAATGAAATTAATTTCTTTCTCTGGAGTCAAAATTGATTAAAAGACATGGTTGGTTGGTTATTGGATTTTTGTTTACATATGAAATTTTAAATGTTGATATTTTTGACTTGGTACAATTGAATCATCAGCCTCATATCTAGTAAGAAACATTTAAACTTTTGATGTACATTGTTAAAATACTTTAACCAAATTCATTCAGAAATGAAATTAATTATTTGCTACTTTTCGTATCGAAGTTGAAACAACAGCTGCACCAACTTTTGGATGTGTTTTCAAAATAAAACATTTTTGTAGTAAGAATGGAACTAGTGTGTCTACCTTTTTTACAAATTTACCCTATTTGCATTAAAACAATGAATGGATGTTCAAATGGAGTTGATCACAAACAAACCAGCTATGAATTTGTTTTTGAATAAGTAAAATATATAACAATATTTATTATGAATGTACATTTTTACGCAGTTTGAGAGGAACGTGTATGACTGTCCAATAGGTGGAGGCAGGGAGACACAACACAAGTCTCAAATGTGACAGTCGTCGCTGTACTACCTGTAATAATTGAAATTCTTTTCCTAGTACTTACTTTTATCATTGGCTCGATATTTTATTTACCAATATGATTATAACCTCCTTGCCAGACAATATGATTGGTTTGTTATTTAACATTTTTCTCAATTGTCTCTCATCGATCGATGACGAAAAAAAAGCATGTTGTTTGTAACATGTTATGTGCATTGTTGTTGTGATGTTAATATCTATCATCCTAGTTTCATTTTTACTTTTTAGTAAATATATTCTGTTAAAACTTAGTTTGTGTAGCCAATATTTTTTGGTATGACTTAAGTTTATAGGATCACACTAACGGACAATATTCTACTCTAACAAGTAAACACTCCTTTCTCTTAGCTCTGTTGTTAGTGTGATTACGGTCACCTGATTTAACCTGTCTTATAGTGAAAGTTATCATACATTACTGTATCTTGTGTACTTCTTAAGACCCAAACTTATAACGAAAGCAAAGAATTAGTTTTGAAAAGAAATCCACAACTAATATCATTATTATTGTTTTTTGAGATGATTCTGATTCAAAGCAGACGGACTTTTGTGACGTCACAACACGTGTTATGTTTTGTCTTGAAAACTAAATTTAAAATTTCCTTCCTTCACTTCCAATATACTTTATTTGTTTACCTTTTATATTCGCTGGATGATATTGTTATAGGTAGAGAAAATGAATAAACATTCTAAATCTCATTCGATTATTGAAACTAAACAGTACTACTACCCTTTAAACATTTAGGTAGGGTAAATGTTTACTTACAATAATTTTACGAAGACAAAGTTGTGTTTTTGTTTTATTTTTAGACCGAGCCGTTTGAAAAATCAAGAATCCTATCTATATAATGTTCAAGTCATTTATTTATTTCGAAATAACTTTGATGTGATTGTTTATTTCTTTTTTTTTTTTCAACCATACTGGAATATTTTTTTAAATCCCAAAATTCAGAGGATATACGTTTTTATGAAATGAATAGAAACGAAAAGGAAAAAGGCAACGATTTATTGTGATCAATTTTAAATAAAAACAGTTTTTCGTTTTCTTTACTGTTTGAGCTTTTTTTTCTTAATCTTTGAATATGAAATGATGAAGACAATAATATTCTAAAAATGAATTATTGAATGAAGTGATTCCTGATGTATGTTGACGTATTACACAGTTATGTAATAAACACACGTAATCGAATTGTAGTAAATGTAGAAAAGAAAATAGCAATCTATGTTTAATCGTTGTTGTTGTTGGTAGTTTCCCCTGCCCTGTTTGTCCACCCTCGCCTGGGTCTGTAGTAGTAGTTAGAGTAAATCTGTTGCGAGCCGCTTGAAAACAAGGCGGGAATTTTGTCCCTTCCGTTTTGCCTCTCAATGTAAACACGACATTTACTAATTGTGACAGAAATACATTAACAATACGACATTATTCAACTAAGCGTGCGTCAAATCACCTCATATTTTCGCATTTTCATTATTCAACAAATAGAAAACATCAGTAAATCCTGTTTATTGTCTTCGTTTGTTTATTTTCTGTATTCGTAAAAACAATTTTGATTTCATCGTACATAAAAACACCATTATTGCTTAGTTTTTGTTTTGTTTTTATAAATCTCGCTTCGTATTTATTTCGAATAAAAAAAATTTCATTTTCCCAGATTGTAGGTAAAAAACAAGTCTCACTCCGAAGTGAAAAACCAATTGGTGAAAAAAAAAGATTTTAAAAAAAAATTTTTTTTTTTTATAACAAATTTCTGTTGAGTGCTAATATGACTTGATTTGGTATTATTTTCTGAGAATCTTTTTTTTAGAATCTTGTATCCAGGCTTCGAACGAAGAGAAAAGCTCTTGTTTCTGAATAGAATCGGTTTCTCCACTTCTTTATGGTAAAAGTAATTAAACTTGGTTTTATTTTAAGAAACTATAACTGACGAACACTAGAATTCATTTTCCTCACAAATATCACAACGTTTTGAATAATTGCCATATCACAGATAACTCTAGACAAATTATTAGTGTCAAAATATTAAATATCGCTAATGAAACTTAACAGCATCCCATTCACAGTGTAGGTCTTTCTTTGATTTTATATGTTCTAGAGAGAAACCAACAAAAAAATCAAACTTATGAAGTCATACATGAAAAATCAATGTATAATGCAACCAATAGACTCTCACCTGTCTCTGGGATTGTGATCATAATCATTTATCTACTAAAAGTTTGCTCTGAGTTCACGAACTTTCACACGAACATAATATATTTCTCTGGTCTCTAAACTCTTACTACGATGAAGTTAAATTTTATATTGAATCATTTTAATCAAATCGTCCTTTATTTTGTTTACAACCAAAGATTAAATCAGCACACTACTACTTACCTAATCCAGAAAGGCTATTTTTGTACCCAAAATATTATGTTTGAGAAATTTACAATTTGAATAATAGATAGCTAATTAGCAATTGATTCAATGAAACAGATAAAAAAATATATATATAAACTAAACTGTCAGTATCAAATTGTCAAGAAAATAAAATTCTGTTTTTTTGTCATTTTTTTCGAGTCTGTGTTTAAGAATCGAAACTGCAAACAGCATTTCGATAGTGCACAGACAGTGCCTCTTGCACACACGCATACATGTTCACGTTAGACAAAATGTACGTTTGTTCGTTACGGACACCTGATGACCGCAACAACTACTGTGCTGTCCCTGACCATAGTCTGGGATAGCTAGCTACTATCCTTGGTCGGTCCACTTGTATTTTATTGCTGCACTTAGAAAACACGTGATATAAAAACCACCGCTGATAGCCAGGTTATATTGCAGAAACCTGAAATGCTTGGTTGGTGATGCTTATTATCGCACATAAATTAAGAAGAAAAATTGATTTTTAAACCATGAAAAGATGCCTTTACTCTTTAGTATTTAAGTTATTCGCTTGTACATATTAGCTGTTCGCGAGTGTCACAATCGGATTGTGAAAGAAAGATATGATCGGGTGGCTTAGTGACAGAGTAGGGGTCTGGCGATCAATGTCCGAGATTCTTTCCTTGATGCCTGTCTGAAGTTGTTTTTCTAAGACTCACCAAGAAGTACTATGTGGAAATAATGGATTTTACTAGTGAACAGACTGTTCGGAAGAAAGACCCTATCTTTGGTTTTGATACCAGTTTCCCTCATGAAATATTGGTACTAAGTATCACCAACAACACATCACGATGAAGTTAAGCTTTCAGTTCTGTGCACTTTACTATCTTATCTAAATATGCAAATTGAAACTTAACTGAAAGTAGTCTTTCTTCGTGGCAATGCCAATAAACTGTTATGTAAAAATAATCAAACCTCAAGGTAATTTTGTGGTACAAATTAAAACACATGCCTCCGTGGTAGTTGTGTGATTGCTGGCTATGCAGAATATTAGCATGTAAATATTCGATACTATATTAAATAACAAAATGATCAATTCCAAACAACTGACTGTACTGACCTGCATTCATTAAAACGATAATCTCAGTAAATATTTTTTTAATTTGACATTTTTAAAAAGTTTTTGTCGTTGTCACCATATCTCATTCTGACAGCATTTTGACATTTATTCTAAAATAAACATAAAAAATTATCAATTACAATTCCAACGCAGGTGAAAAAATATTCATAAAGTAAGTAAAGTTAAACTCGAGAAAATTAGACCGTACGAAAAATTGTTTTCCTTCTTTCTCCTTTCTTTAAATTCAAAAAGTTTATAAGTTCGAAGTATTTAATTTCATTTAGATAAAAACTATCATTTGCATAAAGCGGCAGTCACCACACCGTTTCGTAGAAGTGCGTGTCTTTATTTTCTTGGCTGCACAATCAAATTTCGGGGGGGGGGGGAGAATTAAAAAACACTTTTAAGCATAAATTTTATTGAGTTTATCGATCGATATGGCAATTTTCTGACTTTTCGGCTGAACAATTTATGACAATATAGTTAAATAATATTCATCATTATTACTTAAAATAAAATGAGAATAATCGTTCTCGGTGTAAAAAAAAAAAAAAAATATTTAGGAATTTTATTATTGTGATCATAATTTGATTCTCTCAGAAAATTATATTCTGTTAATTAAAAACGCATGCATAGTTTTCTTTTAAAACTTTTTAGGTTGAAAATATTAAGTTTGCAAAAATAATTCATTCGGAATATGAGTCTTGAAAAAACAACGCTTGAAACGACGTTCTCCACTGCTTTCAGGCTTAAATTGACGATTATAACTTCTCTGTGTACTTTTTTATGCTTTACGAACAAGGTTACTGGCAGCCTTTTCTGCTAAAACATTGTTCATAAAATAAATTGAGGTCGCGAAATTAGGTCTACTGCTTTTTAATTACATTGTATTTACTATTTAGTTATGTAGAATGTTTGATTACTTTATGAGAATATTGCGCTCTGTCCTCACCCGCACTCTCCCTGGGTCGCCGACCTTATTTTTCAAGTTTATTATTAGTAATTTACCGAATAGAAAAAATAACGTGGTCAATTTTATCATTTGTGTGTCCATAATCGGTTAAATTACTGTTCTATTTCAACGTTTTCGGAATCCTCTTTGCGTTTAATACTATCGAATTAATTAAATTGAAAGAAACTTTCCAAAAGTAATGTCCAGCTGTTGACACTTTAAACACACTTACACTTGTGTAATAATGGATGGATGTGTGTGTGTGTGTGTATCTCCACACACGCACATACAACTTCTCTCTATATATCACTTTCTATCATCAGTGGACTTATGATGGCTGATGATAATTAATCACACACACACACACCTGAAATTTATGATTTCAATTGAATTTTTTAAAGTGTGTGTGTGTGTGTGTGTGTAGTTTTTTTACGAGGGTTGATCAATAAGTCCGTAGCCTGACACGTAGTTATTAACTAAATTCTCATTTGAAATTTTGATTGTAATGTTCGATCTATACAGTTAATATTCACCGCAGAATTAAATGCATTGACAAGGAAGGAGATTGTGCAAAAATAAATATTTGTTGTGTAAAATAAATGCTTTTTTTTTCATCATGAGGCTGCTGTGAACTTATTGTACGGACCTCTACGTACACACATAGTTTACCAGAATTTAAGAAAAGAAATATCTAAATGAGTTTACTTTAGTTATTAATCTGTCACCAGTCTTTATAACCCCAAAGAAAGTTCACGATCCTACATTCGCCTGACTTGGATGAAAACTAGTCTAATATTTGTTTTTATTTAAATACTTAAAAATTACGATAATTTTGAAAAATAATTTGGAAGACATAAAAGTTTGTTTCCTAGCTAAATGTTGATTTTATACCTTAAAAAATTAAATTAGTCTCTAGAGTCGATTTTAAATCCTATGGATCATTTAAAATCAATCAAACTTTTTGATCGGAAGTTACAAATCGAGACTTCAAAGGCTTTTGAGGCAAGTAAAGGGAGATAAGTAAGAAAAAAAAAGTCCGAGTTTATCAGCAGCAGCAGCTCCATTCTGCTTTACCACTCACATGAAACTCGTTACTGATATCACACACATTTTGTTTTATGCCCAAAACTCCGTCTGTCAAACTTTTGACAGCAATAAGGGATTTATTTTAGATACCTGAAAACAAATGGCACAATTTAATTTTCATATGAGTCGAAAATACAGAGAAATCGATTTGTGTCTGTTTATTTGCCTGGTATTAAGCAACGGCAAGGCAGGGCGACTGATAACAAAAATAAGTCCAGTAAGGAAGGCGGAAGCTACCGTCTTTGTACGATCTTAACGTTTTTTTGCTCCCAAATATGATTTATCGATATGTTTTTTGTTTGTTTTTACCTTTAAGAAGGTATTAAATGTTTACAGTTTCCAATACAGGCACAATGATAAAGACAGAATAAATAGATTGCCAGTCAGAGAATGACTTCAAAATCCACGAAGTTATGTCGTAACTTTTCATCCTACCACTACTTCGCTGCACAGTGCACACAGCGCCTGCGCTCACACACTTTTCCGGGAGGGAATAAATGGAATCGGCGAACCTAGTTCAAACCCCGGCTGGGACAGTTTGCGTTCACTTCGCACGCATGCCCTTGGGAAAGGCATGAATCCACCCCCACCCTCCAGTTATAGGTAAACAACAGAGCAGTTGGAGCCTTTTAACCCTGTAAGGCGGGCCATAACCACTGCCTCGTAAAAACCCACTATAAAAAATGATTGGGTCTCCAATGGATCGTTCGAAAAATGGAGACACAAATCATTGCCTTTGCTTTTAATATATAGATAAAATAATCTCATGATTATCATGTACGTAAATAAAATTATCAAGTAATTGGTTATGAATTTTAATCTAGTGAATATTTTAAATTTCGTTCTTTTTTTTTTTAAAATTTTTTTTCCCCTCTCTCTTAGGAATTAGAGTAATACCATCTAAAACCTCGGATAAAACTTGTATATTTGGTACAATACATTACTTTTAGTTCTTATTTAATTTACTCCTTTGATACGCCAGAATTAAATTGAATTAATTTTAATTTATGGTTGGTTTTATGATTTAATGAGTGGACCAAGCCTAAAAACCCCGCTTTTTTCCAATGGTGTGAAACTTTCAACAAATGTTGTGTAACTTTAAAAAAAAACAAAGGTAATTGTTTGCCTTGTAAAGTCTGTTATATAGTTTATAATCAGTCTCCCCTTTCTAAATATCAGCACTGTATTATACAACATCCTCCTCACTCTTTCAAATCCTTGTACTGTCAACCATAGTTGAGATCAATGGAGGGTTGGTTTTGTGCTGCTCTTGCATATATTGCAGTGAGACTTGATTTGCATATAATGACTAAATTAGATCCTGCTGGGTTGTAAAGTTCTAGTTTTACCCAATCAATTCCAAATGAATGACAATAACAACAAAAATGGTTTCTATTTATAGAAACATCCTTCCTCTTTATAATGACTATAAAATATTCTTCATCTCCATGTTATAACTATAATAAACAAGCCTGGCTGCTGCAGGGTGAAGCTCCTACTTCGATTCCAACTGAAGATGATTACTGCAACTTCTGTATTCTATATATAATAAATAAATTTGTAGATATATAAGACTTGTCAGTTTGGCTCAGTTGGTTAGAGAGACACCTACCAATCACTTGGTCGTGATCAGGTAGGGAAATGTTAATTTTATATATTGGTTTGGTTTAACGTGACGGGATAGGCAAACAGTGACGAGTTTACTCCTCTAAATTAGATGAGGATATTTCTTGTTACGGGAGGGGGCGATAAAGACAACTCCAATTTGGACTGTAGTTCGACAAAAAACTATCCTGGCTAAATATGATTGCTCCTACATGTGAATATAACACTAACTCTACTGTTCCTTATTTTTCACTCTCTATCTATCTGTATCTATTGGGATCTTTCAACATGAAAGATTTTACTAAAAATGCATACCCTGTACTATAAATTAGATTTAGTTAAGACGAAAACAGTTATCTAATCTTCTAGAACCTAGTACTGATTATTTCAAACCAAATTGGTATTGTAGATTTTACAAGGACATATATTCTCTGGATTTAGTTGTTCCAGAGCAAGAATCTTAATCAACCTGGACAGAACCTCAAATCTGAGCCATGTCATCATGTGTTACTAGCAAAGCTGCCCAAAACATGCATTACCTCTAACTGATGTAAATATGATATAATTTTACTATTTTCCAATGAACTGATTCCTTCAGTCAAAGTCTCTTATGTTTATTTTTCTCTCTCCATTTTAAGATATGAACAGAAGCAAATAAAAATTAACTTCTCATAAAAACCCTTTAAGGCTTTAAAAATGTTCTCTTGCTCCTGGATTTTTTAAAACGGTAGTGGTTAGGATAAATGGGGGAAGCGGTTATTATTTTGCCTGCATAGTTAATTAGGTAAACAGATGAAAAACCACTTGATTTGCTTTAAGGCCTTTTCACTTGTTATTTAGAACCATGCTTTGGGGGGAAATCATCAAAGGTACTAATTCTATTTGCCCTCCTTCCAAACATAGGCTAATAAAAAAAAAAAGAAAAAGAATGTATATAAATTGTTCCTATTAGTTGTAGGTAGCATTAAAATGTTCCTCTTGAATATTAAAATGCAAAAATAAAGATAATGACAATGGTTTAAAAAATATATATAGACACAAATGATACTTGATGCTAAAAATATTACTTTTTTTTCATTCTTTTTTATTAACCAAGCCTTGTAGTTCAAATGTTCAATTGAAATCTTTCTGCACTACATTCCAAAATTGATTGGGAATAGATATTTCAGTTAACACATTCATGCAGATGTATACTAGCTTAGGATTATGTTAAGCCATACCAACTTGAATGAATCACAAGTCAACTTAATCAAAATACTAAAGCATAGATTTTAGCACAACATAGTTCCTGGATGTTTTGATAGAGAAAAACAACACAAAAATATTAATCCATTCAAAATACATGTAGACCTGGTTAAAGTCTGTGTTACTTAGACTACATATTGAAGCATTAACTTAAATATACAGCACATTATTTAGTTATAAGATTTGAAAACAGATGTTATATTTTTATTCTAAACTGAAAAGTCATGCTGCAAAACGGTTTGATACTTATTTTTTATTTGTAGGTCACTCATATTCTAACACTAAACATTGCATAATTTCCGCTTGGGCAGTACATTTTTTCAAGTCCCATATCTTCATGGCTAAGCGGCAAAATAAATTTTGAACTTCGTCCTCCTTTACTTTATCCACATAAACAGCTGATAAGAGTGAATTTGAATTCCTGAGATATTGGTGAGCTCGCGCGCATGCACAATTACAGATAACAATTATAAGTGGCTTACAGATAATGAAGAAGGACCAGTAGATTTGCTAATGTGTGCAGTGGTGTTGATAATAGTTCCGGGAATACAATCTGAAACAATTTTGCATATGATTTAAAGACTCAAAGATAATACAATCCAAAGACTTAATAAAACACTTTCTCTCACTACAGGTGAGTAAATTTTATTCACTATTACAGAGAAGGTGTCAGTTTAAAATCAATGACTTTCCAAATTGTTTCTGGTCACATTTGTAAATTTAAGATTTTCATATTTGTTATCTTTGACATCCAGAAGAAAAATACTGGCAAAAGTTATAATTTGATGGTTAGAAAAATTATTACTGTTTTTGTGTATTATTTTATTGATATTTATAAAAGATATTGATGCACATAGGCACAAGAATGGTTATTTACTTATACTATTCAGGAAGGTAGTGTAGACTCTCTAGTAAAAGTGTTAGTCATATTGGCATAAATATACTTGTAACTAGTTTGAACCGATAAGTAAGCATTTGTGTATGGGTAAGTTTTTTGAGCAGACAAATATGAATACATATATGTATGTACACAAATTCATGTAAGAAATAAAGGTATATGAGTATATTCATAGATTAATGAGAAAAACTCATATATATATCTAAAATAGTATGACATCTTGTAGCTCCTTACCCTCCAAATCTGAGTGAGCTTAAGAATTAGTAGGGATGTATGTAAACTTGACTGGAATTTTATCTAATATATCATTTACAAGTTTGATCACTGTAAACTATAAACATTTGGTCACAGAATGTTTAGAGGTAAGCACTCAGTAACAGCGTGATAATTGTGAATGGTATTATATTAAAAAGAAAATATTTTTGAAATTTAGAAATTCAAAAAAGAAAAAATACTCTGTAATCAAGTATTTTGCTGACTATGAAAATTCAAAGTGAAAGAAAATTATATTTATAGTACACATAGATGTTAATTTTACATAAATATCCTGTTTATATACGTATGTATACTATTGATATGAACATAGGTATTGTTTTTCAGCTTTACTTATAACTAAGCATTCTTTAACAGGAAGTTGTTCACTTGTGAAAAATTGGCATTATATGCACTATAAAAACAATTTGTCAGTGAGCAAAACATTTATTTGTGCCAATAGTGCAGTGAGAAGTTTATAGGTCTCACAAGCCCTTTGATTGTGAGTTCAATCCTAACTGGGGTGTGTAAACAAAAATTCAACATTCTTATACAATTTTGAAAGATGTTTGTATTAAAGCAAATCAGTCAAAGAGAAGAAAAGGTTAAAGAGTTTGAATGTCAATTACCTGCTCATAGTACAATGAAAGGGAGGTCAGTTTTGCAAGTTGGTTATCAGGAGTTCAATTCCATTGGTCAATTTAAAAACTTTGTCTTGTGGTCAAAGACTTGTTACATCCAATTCTTAATCTGTATATGTAATGGACAAGTCTTAACCAGACAATTGATTCAGTGTTAGAAGAGCGTAATAGATTGAATACAGTACTTTCTGGGACATTGCCCATAAAGGGCTCATTGAGATCCCATAAATGTAGTATGGAAATAAAATCCTTTTAAAAATATTTATATTTATTCCTTTAAACTAGGATTAAAAATTGTTTAATTGGAAGGTATGTAACATGCTTTCCTTTTTAAATTGAGTGGAAAATGACCATTAACATTTTATACATGTGTATTGTGAAGTCTTATGCAAATGAAGTGAAAAATAAATAAGTTTAAAAAAAAAAAAATCTTCCTGGGGCAGAGAAGCTTGATTACTTGAATTACAACCTAAATAGTCAAAAGACATCTATCCACTAGGGATCAAGAATGTGGATGGGGACCCAATCCTAGCGATGGAAAACCTTTCAATTAACAAGCTAAAAAACTGTTTTAACAAATGTACATTTGGGAATTGAGCAAGGCATAAATATTGAAAAAAGCTGTTAATCTTCATAGAGCTAATAATTTGATTGCCTCTTGGGCTTGCCTATAGCGTGGGTGTGTAAACGGTATATTATCTAACATGCTATGTCTATTGAATTTTATACTTATATGATTATGCAAATTTATATCTTTACCTGAAGAAATCATAAATTTAAGAACATATAAGGGTAATGTTTATTGATAGGAAAAATCTCATATTTCACAGCTAAAGTAGATTCTCTGGGGGGAATAGTCTTTCAAGAAATCCCTTTTTGTTGGTTCCGTTTAGGATAATCCTACATTATTATTATTATTATTATTATTATAATATCATGTGTACAATATATTTTTAAAAAATATTTCTGAAATATATATGTATAAGGGAAGCAGATTATCTCCTTAAAATAAATCGTTCATCAAGAAATATGTTGTCCTGAGAGGAATGTACCAAAAAGATAGATATCTAAGTTTCTTTTTTGTTGAAATCAATTTGGGACACATTCAGATTATTTCAATATGATTCTGGCTGTGTACTTAATAACATTAAGTACATTTTTAACTTAATAATGTCATTTCCTATGCTTTATGTGAATATGGGCCACATTAAAGGCAGGCATTTTCAGTAATAATAAATTCACTGAACATGGAAATGCCAGATCATATCTAAAATGCTTTCTCTCTTTCTTTCCTATCCTAAGTATGGAAAAAAGTAATTCCTCATTTCAAACTCAGCTTATCATTCTATCTACATCTAGATTTCATTTTTATTTTAGTGTTTATATTGAAAGCAAACAGAATGTGAGAAAATTGGATTGGCCAACATCATTTAGAATTAATTTCCATATTGAAATTAAGACCTTTTATAAAGTTTACAAGTAGAGCATTAGACTGAAGACTATTTACTTATGTTAATGGTAAAAACTTAAAACCAGGATAAAAATAACCTTTCTTCTATGGGTCATTTGGTGCTATGTACTTGGAAAAGGAATTATCTTGACATTTTTCCATAAATCCACATTCATACATGAAAATAAACATCGTTGTTAGGGGGGGTTATGAAGAATTGCCATTCTGCCCTATTGCTGACTATCATCACATTGCCTTTGTAATAGACCACCCTACTAATGGCTGCCATATCCTTTGTCACTTCTAACAGATCACTCATTCAAGTAGATGTCAAACAAAACCAAAACTAGTTGAACCAAAGGCCTGACAATTATGACCACACAGAAAAACAATTCTAATCATATTTTTATAATATGACTTATTAGATTCCAATTAGCAATCACTTACTTAACATTGTTGTGTATATATTGATGCATGTTCTTTCAGTAGTTAGGAATAGAAGTGAGATCAAACATTTGTATATATGATGGTTGTAGGCAAAATGTATTGTGCATATACAGTAGATTAGTAGCAATGCCAGTATGACTGGTATCTATAATCAAACTTGGTATTTCCAACCTTCTATAAAACTGAGGGGTGATTGCCAAATTAGCTTAGGTTTGGTTGTTTGCTGCAGTGTTCTCTCTCTTATCTTTTGCACACATATATAATAGACAAATACACTACAAAAACCTTTGGGGAAAATTATGACTTTTTTAGTGATCACAGCCCAACAAAAGGTGAGAGGATTTATTCATTGATCATCCCTTTTTTTCAATTTTTTCAAATTTTTAATTGATAACCACAACATGGCATGCTTCCAAAAGATGTTGGTCATGTGATGGTTTCTATTGAGTGACTAACCAGACCTGATTTTTTTTTTTTTACTAGTATTTATTTCATCTTAATTCAATTGATTTTTTTATTACAACTCTGACCATCATTCAAAAAATAATATTATTTCTAATATTACTAGTGTATGTAAATGAAAAGATGGCAGTATATCAGGTGGTCGGGAAAATAAAGAATAATTATATTGTTAGATTTGCATGACTGATGCTGGTAGCCCCTATAGCCTAATCAATAAGAAGACTGTCATGTTAAGACAGATTGCAGAGGATAAGGGATGAGTCTTGCTGGGGGTTTATTCTTTATTTCTGATCCATGCTGTTTACTAATGACTGTAGAATGATGTTCTGAATACTGCAATAAAAAGCAGCTGAAATTAAGATGTAAGAAATAATCAATGGATCAGATTGTTTACTTAAATTTGTATTGATATCAAATTCAGAGTTAATTACCAGTGATATATATTAATGTTTCAGATAGTAGTAAAGATTATCCCAAGCAATGCAAAATAATCTTTGACATGAAAACAAATCTTTACATTGAAAAAAAAAAATTGTATCATGTCTTGGTCAATAATAGTGCATAACAACCCTGACATAGTAATTTAATATATAAAGAGAATTCGCATAACTTCAACGAACATTCCTTTAATTCTATTTGTTTTTAAATTGATAGAAATGGATTTTATAGCTTATCAAGCTGTTGCAAAATAAACACATACATATTGTTCATTTAACTTTAGCTCTACAGAGGGTTGTTTCTAAGCACTTAGATGGTAAGCCAGTAATGCCAATGTTTGAGGTTCCATTGAACGTGCTAAGTTGATAACAACTACTCACCTAAGAGAAGGCAAACTGATTAAGATTTCTTCAGTTGTGTATTAGAAGAATCTGTGAGACAAATATATACCATGTGGTATAAATAACTAAAAGGAATATACAAAAATTACTGTTTTCAGGAAGAAAAAAACTAGTTTGCTCAAGTACTTCTGCACCTACTTACAAATGATCAAACCAGAAATAGAAATGTTTTCTTGATCAGAATAAAACAATTTATTGCGTGAGTTTCTTATAAAATAAACTGAGAAGTTCCCAAGTTGCATAATTTGATTAGAGTTGTTTGAAAGTGTTTCTTTATCTCAAAATCCACTTACTTTTTAGCTCTTTCCATCTGTTCAGCTGTCTCAGAAGAGAATGATTGGAGTTAGAAATGAATAGTTGTTTATCAACAGTGGAGACCCTGTTCTGGCTCCAGAAAGCACTTTGAAAATTCAACATGAAGGCTACTTTTATCCAGTGTAACCTGATTGTTACAGAATCATTATAAGCATGTCCAGGATTAGTTGTCATCTGTTCTTGATCAACATGATAACACCCCTACCCCCCTGCAGTGACTGTAAAACTCCAAGTGGTTCTATTTCAATTAATTGTCCTCTGAGCTCAGGAAAAAAGAAAGAAAGAAAGAAAATAGAACAGGAAAGTTCAACTCCTTAACCCTAAATAGAACTGAAAACCATAGTTTGTTCAACTGGCTTTTTATATTATCTGGAATAGCAGGAAAACTCAGATTATAAATCAACATCAGCTCTAGGGAACCACCAAGGACCTTACATTTTCATGATTACTTAATTTTAGTTGTCAATTTCTTTGACCTACTGAATATATTAGTATATCACGCAATTTATTATTTATTTCCTATGATTCTATTTATATAACTAAGTGTGGCCTAGAAACACAAATATCTAACTTGAATCTACATTAATTAGTATCCCTATACAATGAAACTTATCAAATAATTATCTGTTCAGGATTCTTTCCAGCTTTATTAAAACAAAAGTTATTTGTTTACAGAAGATCAATATAAAATATAAGCATATTAAATGCAGAATGTCATTTTTTTTCATTATTGTATTAACATCTGTAGGCACTCTGACACCACAAAAGACAAATATATTGGGTAAGATAAAAAGTTAATTCAGTCTATTAAGTAAAAATAAAAGACCGTTCTTTTTATTTTTGACATAACTGTATTGAATAACATATTTTCCATTTTGTTCCACTATCTTCTACCATTTTTCAGGCAACTTCATAATTCCATCCACCCAGAACTTTTTATCTTTCTTAGTAAAGAATTACTCTAGTTGCTTTTTGCAGTCTTCCAGAGAATTGAACATTTTTCATTTTTTCATTTTCATTATAAATGGTGATTCGATGGTGCAATATCTGCTGAATACGGCAGATGAGTGGAAATTTCCCAGCCAAGATGTATCAATTTTTGCCTGGCCACCAAAGAAACATGTAGTCTAGTGTTATCCTGAGGAAATATTATATCGTTTCTGTTAACTAATTCCAAACAGATGTTTTTCATCGATTGCTGCCTTCAGTTGGTCTAATTGGGAACAGTACTTATTCAAATCAATCGTTTAGTCCTCAAGAAGGAACTCATAGTAGAGGATGCTCTTCCAATCCCTCCATATACTCAGTATCACTTTGTTTGGATGAGGACTGGCCTTTGGTACGGTTAGTGGTGATTCATCTTGCTTGCCCCACAATCTCTTGCATTCCATGTCGTAAAGTATCCACTTTTCATCACCCGTCATAAAAAAAATATTTAAATACGGTCCAGTAAGGTTTTTGTTTAACTTATTTGAAAGTCACACATCAAAACAACTAACTAAATTTTCAGTACTGATTTGATTGCTATCAATCTCAACTCGTTTACCTAACCATGGGCTATCATTCGATGACAAATCGACAGCACAAAACTTCATTGGCCACTTTTGACATGTTCGATCATTCACAGTACCTTCGCCATAAACTGCACAAATCTTTATTTTATATTTCAGTCGCATTTTTACCTTTCTTAAAATAAAAAAGTATAAATGCTGAAACTGTTGCTTATTTCCATCCATTTTCAATGTTATAAACAATTACGCCAATTCTGACAATTTAAAAACACACATGTCACAATATGATCAAAAGCGATCTTTTTGAAGTTATTTAAAATTGACCGCTCATAATATCATCTAACGACAATAAACAAAATAAACTTTTTGGGTTACTCAATAAAATAGCTTCAACTTTATTTCGTACTTTTTACTCTGTTGTGAAAATGTGTTTTGAATTATTTCTAATTTTTGAGCATGTCATCCTAGATGTCAAGTATAGAATAAATGCATTTTGTAATACTGAAGTTAAAAAATAAAGTTTTCACAATATAGAGACCACAACATGAAGAGCAAAAGTCACAAAGTTTCAATGTCAGCTCCCAACCTAAGATAGCGGATTAAAATCTCAACATCTTTAACATATGAGCCACATTCCTATTGCCTCCTTTAGTAAATGTTATGAACATATTTATACCAATTTGGTTTAGAATTATAATGGGTATATTTAGTGTGAGGCTCAAACTTTAGTCAAATAACTAATGTTTTTACCAGAATTTAGAATTGGACAAGGAAATTACCCTCAAGTTATTTGTGGCCCTTAAACCATAAAATTTAAAGACCTGAACATTTTTTTTTTTTCACTTCAATTAGAATTTTTTGGGGAGGAAAGAAAATTGAGATCATTCAAGTATGACTAAAAGTCTTCGCTAGTGGGGAAAACTGGGTTGTGAATTGATAAATGGAATAGACAAGACTTATCAGTCTGTCTATCAGCCTGCATAGGAGCCCAAAATGTCAACAGTGATGTCCTTGTTAGTCTGGGTTGAGATTTTGAACAAATCCCATCCCTCACCCCCTGAATAAGTACCAAACCAAACATTCATTATTGATGCTGGAGAAATTCTACAAAATAGGTCAAACTGTTGTAGCTCATCTGGTGGGCAACATTGATTCTTTAGATTATATACTTAGGATCCAGCCTCACAGAAATCTAGTTATTCATTCACATGAACATTACTATAATAAGCAGTATCATTGTTCTTTTAAATTGATAATGATATAAATATTTTTAGGAATGTGAAAATTACATATGAGACTGTTAAACGTGACAGAAAGTGTGTGTGTGTGTG
>VCCN01005109.1:7002425-7016660 GCA_006491835.1 Architeuthis dux | reverse complement strand
TGAAGATGCTGAATGAAACTCGGTGAAATGCATCAAGGCTTACCTTTATGATAATAAACATGTTTGAGACATAATACGCTTTTCTCAACCTTTCATTTCCACATTCTCAAATTACCTCTACCATTCTGTTGGATTACCTTACACCCACATAACAAATATAATTTTTTTTTTTTTTCCTAGACAAATTAATATAAGTTAATATGTGTTACCAATCTGGTACTGGAAATAAAACCCAACATCTGCTAGCATCCAACCCCCAGTTCTATCGCTGATTTTGCAAATCTTATATTGACTACTGAGAAGAGTCCTCTACTGTGGTATGAAATTAGTTTTCTTTCTCTTGTCATTGACATAGTATTGGAAATAAAATCTAAAACCTGATAGTCTTTATTTCTATCATGGTTCTATAATATTAAACATGCTGATACTAGGTAGCTGACTCCTGTTAACAATAAATCACTTGAAAATAAGCCTTTATCTCAGCTGTCAGTCTTGTAAATTCCATGATATCCATTCGGAGGTTTTCATTACATGAAGATTCCTACCATGTCTTCAGAGTCAGTAAGTTGCATGAAACATTTCTTGAATGGGTTGCAAGCTTCTGTGAACCCAAAGCTCACCTAATCACTAAAAAGTGTTCTAAAATCTCTTCTTAAGACTCTGTACACAAGAAAAGCAACCAAAGACACACATTTAAGCATCCTTTTAGTAAGAAAACAAGAACCATAAGTTCAACAATGTGTCCATCATCCTTACATCCATATCTATGATTTCCGATTTCAAAAGGATTCTAATCATAGTTGTAGCATTATTAGTTATGGTAGTAGTAGTAGTAGGAGGAGGAGGAAGAGGATGGTTCACCCCTCAAAATCTAATTTGTTCTGGAGTCTTAGTGTATGGTTATTTTATTTGATAAGTGGGCTTTAAATGAGTATATATAACATTTTTAGCTATAAAGTTTGACAAATTTAGCCGATTTTAGCTATTTTTGAAGACAGTTTTAGCTATTAATAACTTAAATACTTGGCAATACTGTAAAAAACAAACGCTTGATACGTCATCTATTGATGAGAACAGATGTTCTTTTATTGACGTCATACATTCTCTTCTTGACATTATATATAAACCCCTTCCTTCCTCTTTCTGTTGCTTACATAAACGGAACCGACCGACAGACCAACTGAAAGACCATCTAATAGAGATGTGTTGGACACATCTAAAAACAAATTCTTTCTTAAGAAACACAGAGAAATTAGAATCTTTTCTCTTCTGGATTTGTATATGGATGAATAAATACTTTAAAAAATTTTTTTAACTAACCAAATGTTAGTGAGGCTAGAGAGTTGGATTCAGAGTTAGAGTTTACAATTTTTATTTGGTTCTATGAATCTCTTTAGACACAAGAAACAAACTTATTAAGACTAATTGATAAGCTTTCAGAAAAGAGAAGAGAACAAGACTGGCAGCTGCAGGGTCAAACTCTACTCCAATTTCTATTCCTACTAAAGATGATTACTGCAAGTTTTGTATTGTATATATATTAAATATGATACATTTTCCTTAATATCTAAGACTTGTCAACTTAGCTCACTCAGTAAGACACCAGCCTAACAATCATTAAGTCGTGAGTTCAAATCATGGTAGGGGAACAGGGATTTTACATATCGGTTTATACCCCTAATTTTGGTGAGGATTGTTCTTGTTACATAAGAAAGTAAAGTCAACTCTGACTTTGTCCTGGAGTTTGACAATAGATAAAGACTCAACACTTAAAATTACCCAATGTTTGTACCTTTTCTTTAATGGTATATAAATGTTACTTTATATTTAAGGACAGTATGCATTATGTCCAAAGGCCTTTGATCTATTCTGGGAATTATTAGAACAGGGTTAAAAATTTGTACAGACCAATATGTGTCCATAATGAAAATGATGATTACATACTTGATATTATCATCATGATAAATATTTTGAGTACTGATTTGTTCATAATATCAAGTTTTGGATCATTAAAGGAATTTAATTAATTTATTATGAGCCAATGATGTGAACTAACTTTAGTTATGTATCTTTATAAGTTAGTTTATAAACAGATTCTGGGATATATAATATGTGATGACCAAAACCTCTTTCATAGGAGATTGTATAACTGGCTTCAGTAATAGCCTTATCTCCAGGGATTAATTCTCCAGATATTGGCATATGAACATGTGGTGGTCAGAGCATTTCCTGATGTCAGCTATAACTAACAGTATGCTGCATAACATGTTTATTGATCTATTAGGATTGCAATAAAAATTTATAACGGAACTTTTACCTTTACATTTAATTTGAAATCTGCACAGTTATTACATATTTGCTTTCCATGAAATCAAAGAGCCTATACAAAACTAGCATTCCAAGGGAAATTATGAATCACTGCTTTATGATTTAAAAAAAGAAAAACAGGTCTGGTTAGTCACTCAATAGAAACCAACATCTTTTGGCAGCATGCTATGTTGAGGGTGATCAATTAAAAAATTAGAAAAAGGGGTTATTATTGAGTAAGTTACTTTTCTTAACCTTTTGGGGCTGTGATCACTAAAAAGTCAAAAAAACAAGTGAGAATGCTGCTGGACACAAACTAAGGGACTAATTTAGCATGAACTTCCATTGTAAATTGAACCCACCACTAAAAATCTTTGTAGGGGGGGGGATTTTCAAAAAAGCAAAAAACTAACTCATTGAGGGGAGTGTGTGTGCAAAATTTCAAGTTTCTACTATGAACAGTTAGGGCTGGGCAAAGTCTGGATACATAGATAGATACAAATGTCAGAACATAAATAACCTACACCCAGTAAACAGTGATTAAACCGGTCTGTTGTGGGTAGCAGTGATTACTTGATCCTTTCATAATATAGTACCTTATGAAAATTAATCAATTTCTAAGTTCATTTTTACTGCATAATTGTGGTTATCCTTTTTGAACCACTACCTGCAGGCTCATTAGTTCATGAATGGGATAAAGAAAACCACTGATTGCATTTTATTCCAAAATAGATCATCAAGACAATTACTTGCAGAAAACAGCACACAGGATTATGAATTTCGTTTAAATAAGAAAGGCTTGTTCATGATAGATTCATTCATTGCCCACCAATGCCAGATCTTTGAAAACAGTTCTGTGGGCAGGTCTGTTTGTTTATGTTGTGACTGGGGTTATGGTTCTCTGATGGAGCCTTCTTCCACTTGTAAGGAAGAAGGCAAGCTGAAAACAGATGGGCGTTCACACAACGCCTACTGCCAGAGGCTGTTATTCTTCTTGACATTGATCAACTACCCTCACCAGCACTACCACCACCACCACCACCACCACCACCACCAATATGATGGTGACAACAAATAAATAAAATAAATAAAAACAAGGTGAAAGAGAGAAAGGTAAAAAAAAAGAAAAGGTGAAAAATTTTTACACTTGAATTGAGAAATAATGCCAGTAATTTCTCACAGCCACCACAACTCCCATCATTTTATGAGCCAACTACAAAGGGAAGACTGTTTTCCCAAAATGCACAGAGATCAAGTTAATTTATAAAAACAGAAAAATCCAGAGGTGAACGAAAGTTCCCTTATTTTTTTCTTTTCCACGCTCAGATAACTAGGATGTTAATGGCACCTACATCGTTGCAGGGGTTGGGCTAGGGAAAGCAGCTCAAAGCAGAAGGAGTAAATTTCCAAATAAAGAAAAGTAAAAAAAGACACAAATAAGGGAAAAGATGGGACTTGAATATCAAGACAATGTCTGCCTTAATTGAAAGAGCAGGCATCTTGTGGTGATACGAAATATATCTGCTAAATATTTAATCAAACATTGGTGGAAGACTAAGCAGCTGTCTGTGTTTTGTTGTAGCATATTGATCGAGTTCATCAAGCAGTTAATTAGGTCCTATGAGGATTTCTTTCCTAAATGGTTATGGGCATATATTATAAAAGAAGAGAGAGCAAGAAAAAATAACAATAAACAAATTTGTCCTTGGAGGAATGTGTTTTATTTACTTGCTAGAGAACATTTTTGCAAACTTTATAAATATGTAATGCCTATAATGGCATTTGTATATTTTTTATCATCTTAATTTACTGCATCTGTTTTTGGATATATCTCTTTCAAATATCCTCTTCTCTGTTCTTCTCTGTGTTCCCTTCATTTCCCATTAACATTTCCTTCCTATCCTTATCTTTAATAACTCTTGTAATATATACGCTGACAATGTTTTATTACTCTGGTTTTAGCCTGATCACTAGAGTCGAGTACAGTTTAGCCTGATTAATATTGAACTGGTGAGCATATGAAAATTCCAGGGACTGTAAATATAGGAGCATCTCTTGAGAACTAACTTTATTCAATATCTATACCCTTCAATTGTTAAATGCAGTGGGATTGTGCGACATCTTAATACCAAAGAGGAGTTCCTTATATACTCTAACGCTTTTCATGAGGATGTCATCTTCACATGATGCTAATAAGTTGTTGTTGATGTTGTCAGTTTATAAACATATATACATATATATATATATACTAGCAAAGAATATATTTTGAAATTATATATTAATAACTATACAAAACCCAAGTGTTTATGTAAACATTGAAAACAATTGAAATACTGCATAATACAGATCCTTGAAGGCATGTATAAAATATTGGACAAATATAAAAATGATATTATGTTGACTTGGGATTTGCCAAAAGAAATCAAATAAAACATCAGATCATTGGGGAGACTTTGAAAACAGGGAACTACAGAAATACTACATTGAATTTTTAATAAATATGAATATACCTCCCCATCACACATTAAATATATAGAGTGATGATTAGCCTGCTTTTACAGTGAATACTTGCTTGTGAATTTGTTTCTCACTGGGTGTTCAGCCTTGAGCCAAAGATTCCTTATCCAAACAAATAGCTATCTATTTTTCTCTCTCTCTCTCTCATATATATATATATATATATAATCCCAAGTCAACTTAATATATAGAAAATGTAGACTTCCAACCAGAAATCAGTTATATACTTGTAAAATCCACAATACCCATTAGGTGAAATGAAAATATACCTGTTACCTAGACCTTGGACTTCATCGTTATAACTGATAGAAAAAAGTTTGAAAGTAAAAAGAAATATTTTTCTTCTTTGTGATAAGTTCATTTAAACCCAACTTAGCAAATATGGATTGGTTTGATATTGATGTCACACAATAAGATAAAAGAGATGCATCTCAAAGCAGTAAGCAGGTGGTCGTTTGGGAAGAATCTATGTTACAGACAACAAAGTAATTGTTTTATACCGGTACATACCAGCAGGTGGACAGCCGACAAATCACGTGATGAACACCAAACAGTTAGGAAATGTCATTGGATTACACCTTAGTTCAGAAATGTTCTTAGAGACATTCAAATTTGAAAGAGTACCAGGAAGTTAGAACATTCACGATTGGATGGTATGGCTTATCTTGTAATGGGATTGGTTCTTTAACGAGCTACAGTTTTATAAACATGAAAGCTTTGATCTAGTAGTCTCTGAGTTTCTTAGATGAAGTATTAATCACCACTTCACACAACACTGGTTTACTGCTGGGTTTAGTCATGTGTTCTGACATTTATATGTATCTATGTATATCTATGTATTGGACCTTCGCCCAGCCCTAACTGTTCTTAGTAGAAACTTGAAATTTTGCAGACACACTCCCCTCAATGAGTAGGGAAAATCCTTTTTTTGTTTTTTGAAAATTCCCTCCCTAAATAGGTTTTTAGAGGGGGGTTCAATATGCAATGTAAGTTTATGCTAAATTGGTCACTAGTTTGTGCTCGCTTGTTTTTTGAAAATTCAGACCTTTTTTAGTGATCACAGCCCAACAAAAGGCGAGATAAGTAACTTATTCATTGATCACCCCCTTTTCCAACTTTTTAATTGATCACCCCCAACATTGGGTGGCAGTGATTTATAATTTCCCTTGGAATGCTCGTCATTATTATCAATTTTTTATTAAGTCCTATCATCTTATTTCTGTTGTTTTTTTATCATAACTCTCAGATCATATTTCTATAACTTTTAAATAAACAGCATTGATCAGAAATAAAGAGTAAGTCTCCAATGAAATTTGTACTCACATCTCTTATCCTTGAAAGACTGTATTTTCCATGACAGCCTAACCTGTAACCGTGCTGTCATGGTTTGGATTCATTTGTTTCCTCAACGCATTAGAATGAGAAAAACATCAGTGGTTGCAACCAAAGTTTAAACTCAGAACAATGATTCAAATATCTGAGATCACTTCTACTAAGTTTTACCAACAGAGAAGGAATATATAAATATGCATAAAAATATATAGATACATACATTTTAGGCTTTTATTTCTGAAGTTCTGTAGTGTCAAATATCTAGTGTAGAATGGAGTATTAAATGTGTACACTTACAACTTCAATATTTTTTAACTTTATATCAGGTTGTTCAATATTAAAATACTGACTTATTTAGAATTGAACGCCATATGGGAGCCTTTGATCAGGAAAGAACGAACATTAGGTTTAAGATTCAAATAGATCTTCGGACAATTAAACTCCTTCTTGTTGTTTGTTGTTGTTCATGTTAACACAACAAACTTAACAACACAAACAACAAGGAGTTGAATCGTCTGAAGAACTATTTGAATGTTAATGACCCTTCTCAAAACTATAGAAAATATCATTAGGTTTAAGGCTTCAAAATGCCACCACCTGATTGTCCTATGAGGAATTGGCTAATGGATATAAGCTTCGGTTTAAGTGTATGTACAGTGGTCATGAGTTCAATCCCTGGGTTGGACAGTGAAATTCATATACTCTGGTTCAGTGGAAAAGCCAAAAGTGGCATCACATGAATTAACTGATATGAGATATCTTGTAGCATGGACAATCTACCCCTGTAGATTGAAGAAGGCCAGAGAGTACAATGGCCAAAACATTGTGATTATAAAAACAAGGTGAAGACACCAGTTTGACTAAATCAAATAACAAATTTAAAACAAAATTAGAAATTTCATGTTTGCACTCTCTTTTTCTCTTTCCACATATGTGTATCATTTATAAATATAGACACTTATATACTTCCAAGCAAGATCTACTTATATAATGAACAATGTGATTTTTTCTGTTTTTCTGTCCATAGCAATGAACTCTTCCACTTAGAGGTAACAATTTTGCTGATAATATCTCCTACCTACCATTTGAAACAATGGACTGTTCCACTGAAACAAAATCAGTAGTTTGTTTTCTAAAAAAATCATATAAAAATTAAGATATATCTGTGAATTTTTTCACAGAGATTAATTAGTTATCTAATATTGTCAAGGTTGAATAGCATTATCATTTACTTTTGGGGATACTTTGACTTTATCTGATTTGCATTTAACAATACAAATATGAAAAAAAATGTAACAAAAGAATCTACAGGGTGAGGCTTGTTCATTTGGACCCATTTTTTCACTTCTACTTGCCTTGAACCAAATAGCATATATTGTTTTTCTTGTAATAAAATTGTGAGGAAAGTGTAAGATTTGGATTCTGGGAGTAATATTTTTTCAAAAGATTTTAAAATTTTAAGACTCCTAAAAAATGTATTTGCATATTTATAATAAATTAGCTGTATACATGTATGCATGACATTTTATGAAAAATGACCAATATCTTTTAAGCTATTAAGTTTACAGATGTTACATATTTTACAAAAATCCAAATTGGACTGTGTATGTTGTGGGCTCAAAGGTCAATGCTTCATGCCTTGTTATACCTCTAGAAAAAAGGTTCACTGATTTTTAAAAGAGCAACCTGACTGGCTGCTTGGGTTTGTTATATTGCTTCTCAAAACCTCTTAAAGTTAATGAGGAGGAATTCTTATGTCTACAATCAACCAGATGTCATTCAGTGCAGAATGTTTTATTGTGGGTGAGTGCAAAGAGTGCTCATTATCAGTACCTGCTGACTTTGTCCATTGTCCAATTAGCTACAAGCAAACAGGTCAAGTAGAATAAAACATCACCACCCCATATACCCAACTAATCTATATTAGGGTGGAGTAGAAATGGACTGCTTGCTTTAGAACAAACCTGGGGTGAGTGTTGTGGGTCATTTGCTAAAGGTGTTTATTTGTTAGGGCTTTTTTTATATTAATTGGTCATTTCATAAAAGTTTTATTATTTTTGGTCTCAGAAGGTTTGATCAGATAACAACAAAAGATGGATTAATTAAAAAAACGTACCTATTAAGAGAAATCATATCCTTTATACTGAAAAATAAATCATGCTCATTTAGTATTTCTGTTCTCCTACATTTTAGATTTAAAAAGAAATTCAAATCTTTTTATCAAATTTGACTAATTTTTACCGGCATCCTAATTTTTAGTTTTTTTTATACAACTTATTAATTAGGGCCACTGTTTCTATGGCAACGAATAACAGCACATAAAGAGTAGGCCTTTGGTGAGAATCAAACTCACACTCTCATTGCCAGCTACTTTAAACCTAGCTGCTTTTACCAATCGGCCACAAAGACTTCATGGATTAGCAGAAGGTGATTTACACTTATAAACTCACTCCCTACATGTGTAAATCAGCTTCTGCTAATCCATGAAGTCTTTGTGGCCAATTGGTAAAAGCAGCTAGGCATAAACTAGTCTCTCTCTGGCAATGAGAGTGTGAGTTTGATTCCCACTGAAGGCTTACTCTTTATTTCCGATTGTGCTGTTATTCATTGCCATAGAAACAGTGGCCCTAATTAATAAGTTGTATAAAAACAACTAAAAATTAGGATGAAGGTAAAAACTAGTCAAGTTTAATAAAAAGTGGTGTGTTACAATACTTCATCCAATAATAATAAAGATTGATTTATAAATTCAAATCTGTTTTGTTTAGTATTAAAAAATAAATAAAAAACCAAGACCTAAAGTAAAAAAAGCAGCTTCAGCTACTTAAATGTAATAATTTCTGGACATTACCCAATGAAATTATCTACCATCAAACTCTCTTTTTTCCCATTAGTTTAGTTTTGCTATTATGATGATAAAATTAGAATTAGTAGACACAAAAATGTTTCTTGAGGTACAAAGGATAAAATGTTTGATTGCATGTAAATTTTTTACCTTGAAAAACGTGTCAATCAAACAATTTTAAAACATAAAAGATGAAAGTAACTAAAAAAAAAAGAACATCCTGTTTGCGTATCAAATATTGATTAGCTACAAACATAGGCGTACAAGCCAGGGAGGCAGGCAGGATGTCAAGTGCCACCAAATTCAAGCAAAACAGTATTAAAATTCGGGCAAATCAGTGCAATTTGGACATTACTGTGTAACATTTTGGGCAAATCATGTCTTCTGTCCACCTTAACAAAAGCAAAAGAGTTCCCATACGCCTATGGCTACAAGCATGTTTCTCAGAGTTACTTTCATTCTTCTGTTACCAACAGATATCAAGAGATTAATCTTGCAGAAATCCCATGTAGACAAAGTCACTTGGGGAAAAACCAAAGTGAAAATGAATTTCATTTTTACTTATCTGTAGGTGCCTGATGTAGAGTGATATTTAGCAAGCTAATCTCGCAAACTATTGTTCATGAGTGCAATCTTAATTGTGGCCTTGTACCAGTTTTATATACAGTGTCGTCCATAAATGAGTACACCCCTACCACTGACCAGAAGTATGGTCAAAAGCGCTTGATCACAAACGTTTGGAAAAATATTGGCTGAGTTTAATGAGTGTTCAAAAGTTCAACTATAATAATTTCAGAGATGTTTTGAGGCCATATGAGATGAGTATTTGGACATACAGTATCACCTATAAATAAGTACACCCTTACCACTTTTTAATAGAAAGTTAATTGTCTTCTAAGCCAAACATAGCAGGATTTTATTATTTCTAGTGGAACATTACACAATCAAAACAGATATTATCAGATATTATTTATGACCGAACTCTACAGCATTGAAACTCTGTTGCCAAAAATATGAATATGTTACTGTCAAAAATGAGTACACCACTACAAAAATGACTACACCTCTATGAAAAAAGTTTATTTAAAATCAATATTTGGCTTTTATTACTGCTTCATTGTGTAATGCTACATTAGAAATGATAAAATCCTGCTATGTTTGGTTTGGAAGAAAATTAACTTTCTAAACAAAAAGTGATAGGGTGTACTCATTTATGGGCGATACTGTATATATATATAAGCTTTATAAATTACATTTTTTAGATGTTATTACTTTGGATGGTTGTCTTTGTCTTGGATTTTCTTAATAGCAACATAAACATATGCATTGCCTATGTTGGCCAGGGCAGAAAAACGTGAAGTAAACAAAAAAGATCACAGCAAAATAGTTTATTTTTAAATTAATTATTTATGCCTGAATTGTTCTCTTTTTTTTCCTATCATACACATACACATGAACTGGTGAATTCAAAAGTGGACACTTAAAGATGGGAGTAATTGATATTTAATAGACATTTTAAAATTAGAAATTAGGATTGAAAATGTAAGTATATTATATTCAAGATAATTTATGTTTGAAAAATGGAATGGGCTGAAAATTATATTTTGATAAATAAAAAAATTATGGCGTTTTATTGATATAATCCAAAAAATAAAAAAGCTGTTTTTCATTAAAAATTGAAGTGACATCTACAGCTTAGGCAAGAGTTTTATACTCTAGTAAGGCAATCTTTGCAATAATGCACTTAGCAGAACGGCCATTTTGAATGTCTAAAAGTGGCTAGAATTTTTTTTTAAATGGCTAAATTTGGTAGATTTCATTTCCAGGTAACTGTATACACTCCAAAAACTCATACAAAGGCTCCAAAAAGAATAAATAAAATAAATATTTCTATATAAATATAAAGAACAGTACCTTTAGATCAAGAATAACGTTATTTGAAAGTTGAGATCTTTAGATCGAGAATAACATTACTTGAATGTTAATATCTGATCAATATGTTGTATATTTATACTTTACCTGGAAATTAAATCCACCAAATTTTAGCCATTTCTTGAAAAATCTAGCCACTTTTATCCATTCAAAATAGCCGTTCTCCTAAGTGTGTTATTGCAAAGATTGCCCTCTCTAGTAAAATCAATCCCAGGCTTATAAAATCCAACACATTTAAGCTATCCATTTTGTTCAATTTTTTCCAAAGTCCCTAAAGTGTGCCTGTGTGCCATCATTGAACCATAACCTTTCTCTGTGGTATCTCTGAGTTTTTCAATACCACTAGAAAATGTTTTCTGCTTTTCCTGGTCTTTATTATCATAACAATCTCTGGTTTGTTTTGGTTTGGATAGGAGTTTTCAGCTTCAATGTTTTCCCTTGGGAAATAAAACTAATGTTTGGTAACCAGCAATAAAACCATTTGGCCAATTCCATTTTCTGATACTCTCTAGACAGTAAGCCATTTTGCATACACTGAATAGATAAGTTCATTAAAACAAATCTATAGATCTTTGATTTAGGGAAATTTTTTTTTTCTTATTTTTCTAACTCCTGGTGGATTCAGAAGTAAAATTTCAAATTGTATATTTTCCGTTCCTATGTTTGAGGCATTGTTTCAAAAGTGCCTCTTCATTGTCTCACGGAAAATGCTTTATTTCCTGAAACAATTTCTAATCCAAACAAAAATATCCGAGTAAAAGGAATATAATTAAAAATACAAACAATCCCACAATTGTCTTTTTGGTATTTTTCTTCATTTTGATGCTTTCTGATGATATTTTGTATATCAATCTATTGTTAATTATTCCATACAAAGATATTCTTCATTGTTAAATAAAAATTATCTTCTATTTTTCAGCATGGACATATATATTAATACATTTCTTTAACAGCATTATATCACATTATCCGTCTTGTAGTTATAAAAAAAAGATCAATTATATTTAATTAAACATTTTTTTTAAATATACCCTTTCATAATTTCCATTTATTCAAAAGTTGTTTGAAATTGTAAGCATTCTTAGACATCCCCAAAAACTGTAAATAAAACTTGAAAGTTATTCCTGGATTTAAAAAGAAAAAATGAGAAAGATGATAACTGAACTAAAAGTCTTCAGCATCACATTCCAGTCAAAAGTGTTAGTGAAATTGCTATCTTAAAATCTCATTACTAGCCTGCAGTCTTGCAAGGGTTAACTAATTAACTCCTAATCAGGCCTAATCAAGGAGATGATCAGTTAAGCTTTATATCTATTAATAATGAAGAAAGATGAATTATTCCCACACATCTACATATCTAGATATATCAATAGTGTTATAGAAAAAAATGTCCATTTCTAATAGAAACATTCCAGACAGTATAACAATTAAGAAAGAAACAACTGCACTTTCACAGTGATACAAATATATATCTGGACATATCTACACTTGAAATTATATTTTTGGATCATAGCTGAATTTTTCCGTCACTAATCTAGGCAGTTCAGTTAGTTTCTGTTGTGTGTCACAATTTAATTCAAGAAAATAATATACAGGTATACCTCGATTAGTGCGGTTAATTTGTTCCAAGATTTTCGATACTGTTCAAAACCGCACTGTTCAAGGTCTTATTATAATTTAATGTGTGTTTTTTTTTCAGCTTATACTTAGTTACATTAATTTGTACAGCAATACCATAGCCGTACTACATCAAAACCCTCACTAATCAAAACCGCACTATTCAAGGTATTCTGTACAACAGTAAGAATAAATATAATTTGAAAGTGTTGCAAGTCAAAATGTAACTTGAAGTAGCCTTTTAAACTAGTATCTGAAGTTATTTGAAAGGAGTAATTTTCATTTTTTTAACTTCACTCCATAATAAACATAAGATTAGGTGGTGCTGACCTCTGGTGACCTCTAAAGGTCAATTTATGGTCAGGTCAATTTTGACAGTCATTTTCAAACCTAACAGAGATGGCTGCACCCTACAAGCTGCTAAATTGTGTACATGGGTAACTTGACACCAGGATAAACATAGGATAGGTACCACTGACCTCTGGTGACCTATAAAGGTCAATTCAAGGTCAAGTCAATTCTGGCATTTTTATAAAAAGGTCAATCTGCGATCCCTACTTTGAGAAGCTTGTGTTACAATTAACTACATGACCTTTCAGTATTGATTAATATTTCCCCTGGGTAACGCCGGGTACCCCAGCTAGTATAAAATGTAGAGAAAACTTACCATCTATCTATTTGTATGTATGTGAATATATGTGTGTACATATAGATTTAAAATTTGATTATACGTGTTATGTGTGTGTTAATTTATTTTAACACACGCACACACACACATAAACACACACATGTACACACACAACCCTCCCATACACACACACAAACAAACAAATCAACCTTATTCTCTAAATAATGTAGGTGTTCTTTTAGGAAATGTTAAACCAAACCACAGAAACAATTAATGTTAACAAATATGCATAAACATCCTATGCTATGTTAGACTTAAATAGTTCTATACTCTGGCATATTTGGTGATTAAAAAAAGATTTAAGTGTAAGTATATGAACAGCATAAAAACAATTTTCTTGTGATAAAGATATTGAGACAGGTAATAGCTTTTGATTTGTTTCAGGCAGATTGTCGTTTCTCGTGCACAATGCTGAGAGAAAACCTGGAACTTTTAGATATCAAAAGAGAGATTTACTAAACTGTAAATCCTGCCAAAATCCATCTTACATAAGAAACAATAAGAAAATTGCAAAATCTTTCTCTTATTTTTGCTTTTTGCTTTTAAGTAATCCCCTGTGTGGCCCCTAATCAGGGATTAAAACTCACAAAAAAATGCAACTTGATTTTCCAATTCTTTTTTTAGGTTATTTCACAAATCTAACAATCCCTATAATCCTGTTACCTTCAGGAAGAAAACGAAAACCAGGTTCATGAATTTTGGCAACAATAACACAACCCTTTCTCCCTTATTTTATATTTTTTTTAATTTGTTGACTTTAAAGGGACACTAAAAATATTTACATAATAAGCCTTGTGAGATTGTAAAACCCCAATCTGCAGAAATATCTAAGAGCCTTTAGAGATATCATATGAGGTATCCGTTAAGCTTTTAAAAGTATCCTCTAAGGTATCTGCAAAGTCCCAGTAAATATCAATAGAGCTCTCTATTAAGCCTGCAGAAGTATTTGCAGTATTTGTCAAGTCTGTATATCTACAAATATATATATATATATATA
>VCCN01005109.1:6990320-7002347 GCA_006491835.1 Architeuthis dux | reverse complement strand
GTGTGTGTGTGTGTGTATATGTAAATGTGAAAGCTCTTATAAATGTTAATAGTTCTTAATTCAGTCTAATAAAGTATTTTAGAAGTATTTACTTATTATCAAGAAAACATTATTGAGACCTTCATAACTCTTTAAAATTATTTATAAAAATAACTTAAAATTATTATTGTAATTGTTATTGCAGTATTATATCATTGGCAAGGTTATTTGGTATTGCTTGGATAAAAATATACTTTGAGATCATCAGCAACTATTCTCAATTGATTTTATTTTAGTGAATCCACATTTAGCATAGTAAATTAAACATGGAATGTAAAATATACAGGGAAAAGAACAATGACAAAAAACTTTTTTTTAAATGTAAAGAATACAATTCCAAATTCCTTACCTGAATATTCAACTGGGAATACCTAAAATCAATGTGTAGGATCTTTTTTTTTACCTTTAGAGGTACTTGAAAATTCAGTTTTTTATAGTTTAATACATGGGGAAGTTCAATTTCAATTTTAAAGGTAAAAGGAAAACAGTGACACATTTGTAACATAATAGCTGAATAAGATGAACCGTTTGAGCTTTGAATTTTAACAACAGGTAAAATCCATTTACACACTACACACACACACACACACACACACACACACACACAGAGTATTCATTTCTGGTGTAAAACAGTTTTAAAACCAATGAAAATATATGTTTTTAATTTTCATTTTTCAAGACATTTAAAACCCTTGAAAAGCCTGACTTTTTCATTGATTAAATAATTAAAACTTCTTTATAACCATTCAAATTGTATTTTCTGTACTGTTAGCTTTGTCTATTCCTCAAGGTTTGTTAAAGCAAGGAATTGGCTCAGCTGGTAATAACATTGTATTTTTAAAAGCATTGTTTTGATTTTGTCCATATTGGTTTTTATGAGAACATTTACAAGAGATATAAACAAACAATATACACAGTATTCATTCATTCAAAGCCTTTACAAGTAAATGTTTATGTGTCTGCTTTGTTTTAATAGGAACATTTTAAAGTTTTATTTATTGACTATTGAGGGAAATATTATTGACACTTATTTTGTCAGACAAATTTTATTTATTTCAAACTCAACATGAAAAAAAATGAGCATCATCTTTAATTGAATGTAAGAAAATATATATAGGTATGGTTAGTCATTTAGTAGAAACCGTCACATGACCAACGTCTTTTGGCAGCATACCATGTTGGGGGTGATCAATTAAAAATTGGAAAAAGGGGTGATCAATGAATAAGTTACTTCTCTCACTTTCTGTTGGGAAGTGATCACTAAAAATATCTGCATTTTCAAAAAACAAGTGTGAATGCTGCCGAACACAAACTAAGGGACTAATTTAGAATAAATTTACATTGCAAATTGAACTCCTCACTACAAACCTATTTGGGGAATTTAAAAAAAAAAAAAACTTTTATAGACATGATAAGGGGGAAATGTTTAAACTTTCAGCCATCCATTGGTGCAAGCTGTACATGTGACACATACATAGATAGCCAGCCAGCCAGACTCACTTAAAAACTGAAGAAACCTATGCTGACAGTTTTGGTTGACGGTTTCTAATATGTATATATTTAACAACATAAAGAAATTTTTGAAAATAGATTTCAAAATCACCATGAGGGAATTTTAAAAAAGATCAGTTATCGACACTGCTTTAGGAGAAATATGTGTAGGAAGATCGTGTTGCTCCAATCTTTCAAGTAGGGAAGGTTTGCTAGACTTTAAAATCAGCATCCGAAATCCTGGCTTTTTACTTGGGCTTGAACACTGATGACTAATACTGGTAGAAAATAAACAATTATCTCAGCCACAAGGTAGGCCAGAGGTTGAGTTATTATTACATAATTAACTGCCAAATATATTAAAATAAAAATTTAGTTAAAATTGAAAGTTTTGACAAATAATAAGTCATTAAATAAATGTTAGAATTGCAACACTTTGAAAATAGTTCTACAAACTTTTCACTTTTATTATATATGCTATAAAATAGACTTTGTAAATCATGTAATTTATGAGTTTAACATCCAGGGTTATGACAATCAGTGTGTGGAAATTGATTTATGTAAATAGTTAAGATAGTCTGAAAAAAGGTTTTCCTAGTAGCAGCCAAAGTTGCCTACGGCAGTTTAAATGCAGGGAGTTACAGGAATTCCTGAGTAGTCTTACATTTTTAAGGAAAAATGCTGAATTCATTACTTGTTTATACCTGATAGTAGTTTTTGCTGTTTTGAACAAGAGAGAGAGAGAGAGAGAGAGAGAGAGAGAGAGAGAGAGAGAGAGAGAGAGAGAGAGAGAGCAGAATTACCAAGTGATGCCCATTTTTGTTATTGTCAAACTCCAGTCGAAGGCTGGGGCTGATTTTGTTTTTCCACTGTAACAACAGCAACAACAACAACAACAACAACAACAACCCTCATGTAATTTAAGGTCGAAAACTCTTCACTGTTGTCAGTAGCTTTATGTTAAACCAAACTGATATATAAAATTAGCATTTCCCTATCATGATTTGAAATCGCAACCAAGTGATCAGTAGGTGGCTTTCTTACCAACTAAGCCAAACTGACAAGTCTTACATAATCTAAAAAAATGTATGTTATAAATACACAAGTAAGTAGAAGTAGGAGTGGAGTTTGAATCTGCAGCGGTCTGGCTTGTATAATATAAATTCAGAATTATTTTTAATCTGTTATGAGGATTTTATTTCAGCTGATCCACTTTAAACATGACAGAAGGAACTAAAAGTAATATAAAATGAAAAGATAGAGAAAGGAGTGTCATTTGTTTGAATCTGTTTTAAGCAATATTTTTTAATTAATGCTACCCACAACACTGTTGCTGGGTTTAGGTTATTCATGTGTTCTGACATTTACATGTATCTATGTATCTGGACTTTGCCCAGCCCTTACTGTTCATAGTAGAAACTTGAAATTTTGCACACACTGAGTAGGGAAAAGGTTGTTTTTTTTGTTGAAAATCCCCCTCCAAAATAGGTTTTTAGAGGGGGCTTCAATATGCAATGTAAGTTTATGCTAAATGGGTCACTAGTTTGTGCTTACTTGATTACACAAATTTTAAATATCAAGTTAAAAATAATTTCCTTCTTTTCCATTTTAGCCTTTTGTATATAAAACATTAGAGAAAATTTAATAAATATGTACATGCATTGATATATATAGATTTTCATTACTAATTTCCTGTTATAGAAAAACTTTTATATGTTATATTTATCTTTAAATATATAAATTTGAATGCCTGTTAGTACGTCTGTGTGTGCACCTTTAATGAGAGAGGGGACAAAAAAGAAAGATGGCATGATAGACCTTCAGTGGGAAAAACCCAGCAGCCAGGCATCCAGAAATCGGTCACGGCAAGGCTATGTGGAAGGGATGGGCTTTCACCGGAGTTATTTCTACTGTTTGTTATGTTATCCTTTGTTTTTTTTATATATATGTTAGAACACTTCTCAAACCTTTTTCACTTACTTCTTCTTCTGATGAGACCAACTTTTTCACAACCCCTCACTCATTGTTATAAAAGCAATGTATATTATGACTAAATATTAGTCTTTAGTTGTAATCTAAATGAATGAATGAATGGCTTGGCTTCATGGACGAAAATATTTGTGAATGGTATTCCACGGCAGTAGGACCATAGATGGCAGGGACTACGTGTGGAATAACCCTCCAGCCTGAGCAGTGTAATTTTAAGGTGAAGTGCAACTTGCCCAACCCTTTAAACCAAATAGTAACTTATTTTAATCTATAATAAGTTTTACAGTGTTTATTATGAACAAAATGAATTACTTATAAATAAATTACTAAAATCTGACAAAAACGAAATTTATTTAAAAAAATTATTGAATAGCATTGAGCAATTTTAAAATAATCACCAGAAGGAGTATATTTTTGTATAGAGATAAATAAAAAGAAAAACTACTTGCATAATTATTTTTGAAAAAATATTTTTAAATATTCCTGCGGCCCTCAATAATCTTTAGTCGACCCACTGGAAGGGTTGTGAATTTATTAAATGACCTTTCAATATTGATTACTCCCCCCCACCCCCAGGCCAAACCGTATACCTAATAGACCTGGGTGGGAAAAGAAAGACGTGACTGACTGGCCGATTTTTTTCCAAATTCCTGACAGGGTGGGAACGTTACTGAGGGAGTGTGCAAAAACAGACCGGCTGTGTTAGCCATTTTTCGACTATATCTGGCTGATTTTTTTCCGATTTATCCAATAAAAATCTACGATAGCTGATTATATCCGATAATATAAGTGTGATGAAATTAATTTGTTCTGGATTCTTAGTAAACAGTTATTTTCTTTGATAAGTCATTTTTAAAGACAGTTTCAGCTTATCAATAACAAACCATACTTGGCTACACAGGATTCTGAAAAATAGCTTTGAGTCGAATAAGTCATTTTTAAAGACAGTTACGACTAGTCATAACAAACCATACTTGACTACATTGGAATCTGAAAAATTTGTTTTAGTCGAATATTCGAAAAAAATTAGATAACAATAATCTTTGTAAGTAATTGTTTCAGCTTTCAATCCATAACACCTTTGTTTCCTTTGTGAAATTTGTCAGTTTTCAGAACTCACCCTCACTTTTAATGTTAAAGTTATGATTTATCATTAATGTTTTTCTCTTTTCGGTTATAATTCAGTCAAGCAAATGTAATTTAAATTTATAACGTAAACAAAGCTGCTCTATAAAAATTTATCTTTAAGTTTTTGACTTCAGTCAACAGCTGTCGTCAGTTGAAAACTGTAATTATTACAGTGTAATATTAGTCTTAATATTAGTGCGGTTATTTGAAAAGATCTGTTTACATAGGTAAACAGATCTTTTCAAATAACCGCATTTAGACATGAATTTAAAAAATTGATATTTCTCTAAATACTGAATCTGACCTTTATTTCCGTTGGAAATTTTTAAGTTTTGATAAAAATTAATGTGTGCAAATGTGTGTAAATTTTTGCTTTCACAAAATGAAGCATTGCCAAATATCGTTTAGGGTTGAAAGAAAATATTTTATAAGTTTCATATTATTGGAATCTTAAATCCAAACTTCTGCTTTCAAACATTTCAATAACAGTCACACGAAAAGCTGTGCGGACTACTTTGACCTGTCTGAGAGTGCGTGCAGGCCTGCGCAGGTCTGCCTGGGAGTGTGCGCGAACCTGCCCGAGAGTGTGCATCACCCACGCTAAGATTCGATTGTACAACCTGCCAGTACAATACACTCAAACCATTTTTGGCTTGCATCACCCCCGCCCACCTGGTTGTGTTGTGTAAGAAGACATATATTAAAGAACATGTTTTATTTCTGTATTGTCAGATGTGCAGTTATTTCTTCCCCAGGCAACACCGAGATTCCCTGCTAGTTTCTAATAGATTTAGAAAATTCATAGCAAAACACAACTGATGAAATTGAAATTATTATTCTACTATCATAGTACCCATCATAAATGATGGGATTATTTACTAATGGATAAATTATAAAAATATATATTTTAGTATGAATGTATTTATTGCAAACAAAAAAATGCATATACCTCAAATTAAATTTATTTTTCTATCAATTTTCTACAACTATTCATATTTTCTGTTTTTAATAATTTTAAAACAATAAGGCAACAGAATTGGGTTAAAAACAAATTTCTTTTTTTAATATGAGAAAAACACCAGTTTCATTCATGAAAAATCAGAAATGCTTATATTTAGTGGAATTGTTTTCCATGCTACTACTAAGACTTCAGCAGCAGTAGTAACAGTAGAAGTAGAAACAGTGATGTAGATGCGAACACAGAGACACAGCAGTCTTGATTCCCTTCCTCTCTTTCTGTTTGCTTTAGCATGACAGGAACTAACAAACAAACAGACAAAAAAGTGACATAGGCTTTTATATTATAAGATACTTTATTTTTTAATTTTAGATTATTGAAATTTGTTTTCTTGTTTAAATTAATCATATTATCACATAAATCTTTTCATTTACCATATTTGCAAGGCATGATTTACAAGGATGTTTGGCAGACTACTGCTCATTATAACTCATCCTAGCCCCATAGCTGTCCATTTCAAGCTTTAGTAACAGCCTCCTAGTCATAAGACCAGTGTATTGGGCAATATATTTGTTGTTTTTTTAATGCACATATATCACTATGTCTATTAATTTGTTTTTTACACTTGAGTTGAGCAAATTTCACAAATACATTTTGTGGATGAGAATTTCTTGTACTCTACTTTAAACCCACAGTTCTCCTTTTACCAAATGTAGAGAAAATAATACATCTCATTAACTTGGCACCAGTAATTGAATATCAGGAATTAAGGCTTCCACTTCTGACTTACTACTAAGCCTTACCCTCCAAAGCCTTCATCATTGATTTATCAATATATGCCTATTTATGGGTATTACACATTTTACTTATGCTAGAGGATGTAGTCTTTTAGTTTTTTTAACCAGTTTTCCTTTTTCTATTGAAGTATCTATACCTATAAACACCATGGTTTGTTGCTTTGTAACACTAATTTGTACTTCAAGTGGGGATCAATGAATGATAGGAGATCAGTATTCTGGTGGTATCAAGTAATAAACTGAACCCTCCAATGATTAATGAATTATTCATATCTAAACCTATAAACACTGTGGTTTGCAGCTTTGTAACTCTAATTTGATTACGCTGAATTTATGTTCATATCTAAGTATGTAGACCTGCTACAATTTTGATGTTATGCATACATAGCTCCGAAATGTGTCCGAGTATAATAATATAAAAAGAGAAGATTCAGGTACTTAAAGCAAATTTAGACACTTTTAAAAATCTCTGTACATGTAGTGGAGGATAAATAAAGTGGGGGATAAGTTTTCTATTGTTATGAAGTAATAAACTGACCCCCTCCCCCATGATTAATACATTTTGGCATAAGATGTACCTGGACATAAAGGGGGGATCAGTTTTCTATTGGCATTTAGTGACGATCTTATCCCCCTATCCATATTAATTGCTTTAAGTAACAAGTCTGTAGACCAGATACACATTTAATATTTAGCATACAAAACTCCAAATTATATCTGAATAAAATGGTATGAAAAGAAAAATTATTTGTGTGTTCTTAAAATTAACCCCACGCAATCTTTTTCAACCAGGTTTTATTCACAACACAATTACTCATTTTAACCAAACTCTTCAATATATACTAACAGTTCCGTTCAAATGAAAATGGTGGCATCAATTGATTTGCATAAATTTAATTTCTATCACCTATAATAAATTTTAAAGGAAATACATACCAATACATTATACATTGAAATACTTTAGCATACTTAAAGCAGGTTTTAGACTGCTTTTAGAGTCTCTGTACTTCAAGTGGGGGTCAATGATGATGGGGGATCAGTATTCTAGTGGTATCAAGTAATAAAGTGAACCCTCCAATGATTAATGAATTATTCATATATATAAATATATAATATCCATTGCTTGTGGTTTTGCAATGCTCAGAACATGTCAAGTTCTGTTTTTTATTATGTCTGTTGAGAGAACAATTTAAACTCTGTAATTTAATATTTTCCCCAAAAAAGTAGTATTTATGTAATTAAGATTTGATGAAAATCAGTCAATTTAATAATTAATTAACTGGATTTTGCAAAAACTATTCCTTTCTTTTTACTTGAAATATAGTGAAAAATATATTTGCTGATAGCTCATAACTATTACCTGTAAAATCACCTCAATTGTAGAGTGTTGAGTTAATTTTCCTTACTCATAAGTAGTGATGTACTGGCATATCAATCCAGTCAGATATCCAGCCCCGGATTCATAAAAAATTAACACTGCCACCATGTGAATCCAGCACCGGATATCTGACCAGATTGACATCACAACCCATAAGTGATGGAAGCCCGCAGGTATATATGGATGACCAGAAAATAGAAAACTTTATATTATTCAAAATGTATAAGTATATTCCAAGTATTAAAATACCATCATCTGACAGCTAATATTCTAGTATAGTAATAAGCTTTGCTAATGTGACATGAGTGATAAAACTTTCAGTAAACAGCCATTTCGTTGACAGCAAAGATGCAAAAAATCTAATCTACTTCAATAATGTTTAACTGAGAAACTTTCTTTAAACTACTTCAATAATGTTTAGTTGATTTTTCATATAATTTTACAAAATTATTTTTGCTTTCTAGAGTTAAAACTTTTATGTAGCACTGGTATCATTTTTAAATATCTAAAAACAATAATTAAAACTAGCATTCCAAGGAAAATTATGAATCACTGCCACATATATATGCTTCTTTTTACCTTGCAAATTAAACAGTGGTGGTCAGCAGTGCTCACTAAAAAGTCGAAATTTTAAAAAAAACAAGTGAGAATGCTGCTGGACACAAATTAAGGGGTCAATTAGGCATAAACTTACATTGTAAATTGAATCCCCACTAAAAACCTATTTTTGGGGGTAATTTTCAAAAAACATTTTCTCTACTCATTGAGGGGAGTGTGTTTCTACTATGAACAGTTAGGGCTGGGCGAAGTCTAGATACATTGATACATATAAATGTCAGAACACATGGATAACCTAAACCCAGCAATAAACCAGTGTTGTGAGTAGCAGTGATTAATTATACTTAATACTGCAACACACCTAGAGATGTTCCCTAATCATTGAGGGGAGTATGTGTGTGCAAAACTTCAAGTTTCTACTATGAACAGTTAGGGCTGGGCAAAGTCTGGATACATAGATAGATATAAATGTCAGAACACATGAATAACCTAAACCCAACAACAGTATTTAAACCAGTGTTGTGGGCAGCAGTATTTAATAATTACAATCATTTATAACAATAAATATTGTAAATTACTGTTTCTTATTTGTTATATATTTTACTTTTTTTTCAAATATTTAATAAAAAAAACCTGTCCTTTCATCTTGCCTGTATTGTAAACTCCATTATTTGTTATTATGTTATCCAATTGTTCATAAGGCTTATTTTTCATGATTTAACTTAGATGAAACAACAATCCTTTTATTATGTTTAGATATCAAAGCAAACACTTATTTTGATTAACTGAATAGGTTCTTACATAGTCTTCATACTGCTTTTCCTATTAGTTACATGTATAAAACCCCAAGCACATTTGAGATGCACATACTTGCATCTATACATACACATCTATAGAACCTTACATATATTTACATTAATACATACATTAGAACACATTCTGCCACACTACACACTCAAATATACTTATATGCATACACAGTCACCAGTTTACTTATATATAGACATTAATAGCAGTACTTCTGAAAATTCTGTTATAGATTACATAAATAATTAATACATTTTCTGTTCATGTAAAGTTTTTTAGTTTCAAAAACTGAAGCCAACACTCCACAGATTGCAACTTATCCAATACAGTTATGGTCTATTAGTTGGTTTATTGATGAGAAAAACAAACAAACAAAAAAACTATATAGTTTCATGGATATAAACATATAATTCATAAGGTCACATATATATACATAGAGAGAGAGAGAGAGAGAGAGAGAGAGAGAGAGAGTTGTACTGTAAAAGTTGAGACAGAACAGGAGTATAGTGTATGTATGGAATTCTATTGGTTATATGTCTTTTCAGTACATGTTTCAAAGAGTTTTCATCAAGCGGATATAAATCGAAGTCAGTCTTTTAACATCGATACAGTGTTGGTGAAATGTTTCCAAGCATAGAGGGGTCTACTATTTGTAGCTAACCCATGTTGTCTGTGTTGAATCTTATGAAGAATTCTTTGCTGACCCAAAATCTGGTAACGGTCAGTGGATTCTGGGTAATTCTAGGTCAATAAAAGGTCAGAGTGTCCATTTTATCAAGTACGTTCCGCAGATTGGTCTGTGAGGTGGGAAGGGGTGAGGAGAGTTGTTGGGGGTGTTATGATAGTAGGCAAGGAGGTAATGTGTTTAAAAATAGGAGATTGTATGTGGGGAGGCATACAAGAATATATATGAGGGAAAAAAATTATTTTTCCAAAAACTATATATATATGCATGTCTGGTTAAATACGACGGACAAGGAACATCTTGTTAAATTTTTCTTTTTCTTGTTTCCATACAAGAGAACAGATGTTTGGATCCATGGAGTGTAGTAATTGTCCAAAAGTATTATCATACTGAGTGCTTTCGGCTAAACAATTAGCCATTTTTGAGGTCTTTGATAATTCCTCAATTATTTAATCAGTGTGTATTTGGTTTAGCCATTAGTGTGTCCATGTGATGTTTTGCATGTATTCTAAGTTGGGAGGGGTTTCAATTGCAAAATACATTCAAAACTCCCTGACCCTGGCCAAAGAAGATTTTATTTAGTGTTGGATTCCTCTTTTTAATGACTAAGGCTTCAAAGTATTTTTCTGCAATTCACCCTCTATAATGTATGAGTGTTGTTTACAAGGATCTCACAAATCTGCATGCATTCAAACTTATATAGACTAATACATTAGGTGTGTGCAAAGGTTCCTAGCATTTTCTTTTAAAATTGGTTAAATAATAATAACTAGTACATATATTTATTAATCATCAAAATATTTTCCTTGACTCTCTATGACTGTACGTTCAAAGTTTTCAAATTTTAAACATCAAAGACGTCTTTAAATTTTTGATCAGATCAGTAATGGTGCATTAATCGAAACAAGTAATAATCCGATGATGCCAAGTCTGGTGAATATGCCAAGTGAGGAAGAATTTCCAATCCCAACTGCATTATGTTTTTTTGGATCGACAAAGCAACATGTGGATTAGCATTATTATGCAGTAGTATGACTTTCCAGCTTCCCTGACCAGTAAATGGCCTTTTTTCTTCAATTGCAACGATGCTCAAACTTTGAGGTGGTGATTTTAATGCTCTGCAGTAACAGTTTCACCAGGCTTCTGCAATTCGTAATACAGTACACCTTTCATATCCCACCAAATACAGAGCAATAATCTTTTTTCTAAAAAGGTTAGGTTTTGCTGTTGATGCTGCAAGAGGCTGTTCTAGTTCCACCCATGATTTTTTACGCTTTGGCCTATCGTAGTGAACCCACTTTTCATCTCCAGTGACAATTTTTCACAAACAATTCTTTTTTCCCCATGTCTGACAAGAAGTGAAATGCAGGTGGTGAGACATTGTCTAGCACTTCACTCTGACAAATCATGTAGAACCCATTTTCTCGCTTTTTTAATTTCCCCCATACTTTGTCTTACAACTGTTGAGTGATCAACACCAAGTTTTTCAGCCAATTCTAATGTTGATTGAGTGGGGTTGTCATCCAAAGGAGCTTGCAAGCCATCACTTCCAAATTCTTGTGGTCTACCACTGCATGGTTTGTCCTCCAAGTCAATTACACCTTTCTTGAACTTGAACGCAAACCATTCACAACACATACTGCTTCCAACTGAACCATCTCCATAGTCTTCATCAATCACCTCCTCTGCTTCTGCCGCTGTCTTGCCCAACTTGAAAAGGAACAACATGCAGTGTTGCAATCTTTCCCACCGCCCTTTTTACTTTTTTTTCACAACACAGGATAAATGAACATTGAATACAAAACATTCAAAGTGAGTATTCAGTCTCTAGTTTTCAAAAAAGAGGGCACTGGGAACTTTTGCACACAACTAATATATCTATGCACATTAATATATGCATATATATGTACATACACAGAAATGATACGTGATTGTATATATAGATATACTTACACAACCATAGTACCCTCTCAAAAACATTGGCAGTAGTACATAGAGAAGTGTATACACATATATTTTCTTATATCTATATATGGATAATGTCTGTCGTATCTTTTGTACAATCATACATGTCCATCAACGTCATACATACAGTTATACACACACATTACATCCACAAACACATACACACACACACACGTATATACTTATACAATTCTTATTCATGAATACCTACATATATATATATATATATATA
>VCCN01005109.1:6947753-6959626 GCA_006491835.1 Architeuthis dux | reverse complement strand
ATTTGTTTTAGAAATGCAAATTACAAGCTGATTCCATAATTCCTTCCTCGGCATTGAATGATTCCATATTTATTTCCTCTACTTGATCTGAAAAAAAATATGCCAAATAATTTAATCTAATTTTTTTGAGGTAAAGATTTCATGAAGCCAAAATGTTGAGCAATTAAACAAAAATTGTTTTGTGTCTTATCTGTGATCTGTTTATTTGCTGCGAAGTATAAAAGATGGGTGAACATCCTCTAAGTGTGATGATTCCATAATGTTTGCCAGTTGTAGTATAATCAGTTTAGTTATATTCATTTTCTGACCAAAAAAGTCTTTACTGTTATGAAAACCCTATTCATAACTCTAACCTTTAACCTGTACATTTTTTTAGTTGGGTTCCAGATCACAAGACTGACCGTTCAAGAGAAATTTGCTCACTCTATTTTTTACTTTGCTTGCTGTAAGTTTTAACTTGCTTGGGAAAAGATATAATTTGACCTGAAAATTGATTGAAAAGTATAGGTTCTCATAAATAGATAAAATTTGTGAAATTTCTTTAGATTTTTCCATTCATAGAGTGAATAAAGTGAAGAAGTTTCCTTATTTTTAATCATTTCTCTCTTCAAGAAATAGAAACATTTCGGAGTTAAATGGTGTTTTTTCTTTTTTTTCTTACACTAACAGAAACATACTGATTTTAATACTATAGATCAGAGCTTTCCATCTGTGTGTCGTGACACTTTAGTGTGTTGCCGATTATCTCTAGGTGTATCATGATATTAAGTATAATTAATCACTGCTACCCACAACACTGGTTCATTGCTGGGTTTAGGTTATTGATGTGTTCTGACATTTATATATATCTATGTATCTATCCAAACTTGGCCCTGCCCTAACTCTTCATAGTAGAAACTTTAAATTTTGCACACACACTCCCCTCAATGAGTAGGGAAAATATATTTTTTGTTTTTTGAAAATTCCACCCCTAAATAGGTTTTTAGAGGAGGGTTCAATATGCAATGTAAGTTTATGCTAAGTTGGTCACCAGTTTGTGCCCGCTAGTCTTTTGAAAATTCAAACCTTTTTTGTGATTACTGTCCAACAAAAGGCGAGAGAAGTAACTTAATCATTGATTACCCCTTTTACCAAATTTTTAATTGATCACCCCCAACACAGCATATATGGGTGGTGATTCATAATTTCCCTGGGAATACTAGTTTTCTATATCTTTCAAAAGATACTTTTCCTGGGTCAGTTGAACTGCTGGGTATGACATTATATATTTGGCTTGGCTAACAAAACTTAAGTAATGTGTCGCAAAAACATTTATTTTTCAAAAGTGTGTCGCCAATGTAAAAAGTTTGGAAGGCTCTGCTAAAGATAATAAACAGTAAATTTTCTATTCATTGAGGTTTTCTGTCAGCTTTCACCACAGTTTCCTTCAGAGCTAATAATTAGTTTTCTTAAGTACTATTAATTACATTGTGGGCCATTAGACTCTATTTAAGGAATGTAAAAATACTTGCTTTTTATGAAAGGCTTCTGAACACACAGCATTTACTGTCTTCCTAACTTTTAGTTGAAATTTAAAGACTTGAACTGGACCTGAGCCAAAAGTGGTTAACATAAATAAAACTGACCTTGTGAAAAACAGACAGAATTTGTCTTTCAAAGATTAATCTTAAAATTTATTTACTGTCTTTGCAAAAGTTGAAATTTTAATCTCTTTTTACAATTTAAATGAGATATTTTTTGCCTGAATATATTTATATCTCTCTCTCCCCTTAGCTCTACTAATCAATCTATTCATATATATGTATGTGTGTGAATATATACACTCACATATATTCTCCTATTTGTATTCTGAATATATATGTGTATGTGTCTCATACTAATATATGAATGCAAATTCTTTTTCTTTTTCTACAGTGAACAGGTCTGGTTAGTCACTCAATAGAAACTGTCCTTTAGCAAATGTCTTTTGGCACCATGCCATGTTGGGCGTGATCAATTAAAAAATTGTAAAGAGGGGTGATCTGAATTTTCAAAAAAACAAACAGACACAAACTAAGGGATCAATTTAGCATAAACTAACATTGCAAATTGAACCCCCTCCCCTGTAAAAACCAATTTAGGGGGAAGTTTTGAAAAAAAACAAAAAACGATTCTTTTTAGATATAATAAAGAATAAATGTTGAAATTTTCAGCCCTCTAGCTTGATTGGTGCAGCCTTTACGTGTGATACATACATACATAGCCAGCCAGCCAGACCAACTTGAAAACTGAAGAAACCTATGTTGACAGTTTTGGTTGATGGTTTCTAATGTGTGTATGAGAGTGTGTGCATGTGGAGCAAAAATTACATTTCTCATGGTTTCAAGACTTAACTTTCGATGGCAAAATATTAATTCCTTCTTTATTAAAATAAATGTAATATCTTTAAACATTTTAACTGTGGAAACCTGGATCATCTACTTACAATCTCACAAGTTTGATTGAAATCATTTTAGACATCTTAAAGAAGAAGCACACATGCACTTTAAGCCATACATTAACACGTTCAGTACCAAAGAATGTTAATTAACATTTTCAGTAATTTACCTGTTAAACACCAAATGACAATTACATAACGTCCCCCTTTTTAAAATTCCTCCTGGTCTTCATGTTGTCCTCTGCACACTGCTGTTACTAATAACTGCTTTCCAGCGGTGTAATTCAGTCTCTGGGGAATCCCCATTGTTCTATTCTTGGCCTACAAATGTCTACAAAAACATTGGCACTGAAGGTGTTGATTCTCGTAAGTATTGTGATTACTTAGTATCGAGCATATAAGTTGTGCTTCATTACTAATTAATACATTAGTTTTGCTGCTCAAAAATTGATAATAGATTTTTTTAATAATATCAACTATTTTTATTTAGGATATACCTAGTTTTATCTTTTGTTTACACTTCAGATTTCTCTTTTGTGCTCCTATGTTTCAAAATTTATCAGAAATATTTTTTAATATTTAGTTATATATTTTTAAAAAGTGTATAAATAAGCTAATTATAAAAATTATACTAATATATAATTATGATATAAGTATAATTACAGGTCTGGTTAGTCACTCAATAGAAACTGTCACATAACCAACATCTTTTGGCAGCATGCTGTGTTGGGGGTGATCAATTAAAAAACTTGGAACTTCTCCCACCTTTTGTTGGGCAGTGATCACTAAAAAAAGTCTGAATTTTCAAAAAAAAAACAAGTGTGAATGCTGTCGGACACAAATTAAGGGATCAGTTTAGCATAAACTTACATTGCAAATTGAACCCCACCACTAAAAACCTATTATGGGGGGAATTTTGAAAAAACAAAAAAACCTTTTTCTAGACATAATAAGAAGTAAATGTTGAAAGTTTCAGCCCTCTAGCTCCATTGGTACGTCCTGTACGCATGATACATACATAGCCAGCCAGACTATCTTAAAACAGAAGAAACCTATGTTGACACTTTTGGTTGACGGTTTCTAATATATTTAGTTATATACAATTTTTATGATCTCTGATATATGATAAGCACAAAAACATGTTGGCAGCAGAACCATAATCTGCCATTTCCCTCAGGATGCAAACCCTAATAGCCATAGTATTCATGATTTAATTCCTATTACTATAATACAAGCCGAGTGGATTAACATGCTAATTGAAGTGAACCATTAAGAGCCTAATGGGAAATAAATTCACTGCTGTCGCTATGGACTTTGAAGAAATACTCAATGTCAATCAAAGAGAAATAGACAAATGGGCCAGTGAACTTTATGCAAATGTTTTGTACAATATACATTTAAAAAAATGTTTACCCAGGAAATATCTGGCAATAATTAAAATGTTAAATAATTATTATAATGGTGGTAGCTTGGCCTCTAGGAGTTAGTGAATAATCTTTCTGCTAATAATATTGCTTTGTGTATGCTTTGTTTTTAAACATTATTCAAACTTTTAAAATTATGAATACTTGATCGATGCATGGATCACGTTTAAGGTTTGGTTGAAATAAACTTAGTCATCTTGAAAAAGAACACTATATATATATATATACTCTTACATGTATACATGGGCACAGGTAGAGAGATACAAACATTCTGGCTCTGTTGGCTGGGGCCTAAAATATGCCGACTGCATCCCCTGCAAAGGGGTAAGACCCCCCCCCCCCAACAGGGGCCACCTGTTCTTTCATCAAAGTCGCAAGACTCTATTTAAAAAAAAATAACCTTTCACCAAAGTTGCAAGACTCTATTAGAAAAAACAAAAAAACCTCCAACTTTTTTAATTTTAAACTGATTTCGGCATTAAATGACCCATCAAGGGTTGATATGCCACTAAACAAATCAATCAATCAATACAAACATTCTTACCTCCAAATAATTGTACACATGGGCTTACATGAAGATACATATATAAACACATGTGTAGATATGTATAAATGCATATTTACATAAATGCATTAAAAAATGCATATTCAATTAAAAATATTTATTAAAACAGGTCTAGTCACTCAATAGAAACTGTCACATGTCTTTTGGCAGTATGCTGTATTCAGGGTGATCAATTAAAAAATTGGGAAAAGGGGTGATCAATGAATAAGTTACTTCTCTCGTCTTTAGTTGGGCAGTGCTCACTAAAAAAAGGTCTGAATTTTCAAAAAAAACAAGCAAACACAAACTAGTGATCAATTTAGCATAAATTTACATTGAACATTAAAAACCTATTTAGGGGGGAATGTTCAAAAAACAAAAAAAAATGTTTTTTCTAGACATAATAAAGAGTAAATGTTGAAATCTTCAGCCCTCTAACTCCATTGGTGCAGCCTGTATGTGTGATACATACATAGCCAGACCAACTTGAAAACTGAAAGAAACCTGTTGACAGTTTTGGTTGATGGTTTCAAATTAACCATCTATTTCACTTTTTTATTGAGTACCCAATAGTTTGTAAGTGCATTCACCAACTTACTAACAGCTACATTAAAACAAGCACTTTTTTCAGATACTATTTCATTAATTATTATTACCTGAAAACTCTAAGCAACTTAAGATATTAATCATTTTATTCATAACTACAGTATTTAAACTAGTAGTTAACTACAAGTTTAGACACGAAAATGGTTAGCTGCTTAAGTGTGCATATTTGTTGGATGCTAGAACTTTCAGTTTTCATAAAACAATAGATATATCACTGTCATAGAGTGTGGGCGTGACAAACAAATTCTCATTTGATGTCTGGGCTGTAGGTGGGCACTGAGTGCACAAGTGGTTTTGTCACTTGACTTTGTTGGTAGATGAAAGCTTAAGAAAGTGACCTGTTGACTGGTGACTTTTGTATTTCTTTACCAGCCAATATTACACATTAGTGAAGAAATGTGAAGTAAATTATAAGTTATTGAACAGGGGACAGGAAGATGCCAACAAAGCCATTGTTTACCTCCTTTGGAAATGGGCAAGTAGGTGGCTGTCCTGCGTGTGTCTCTGTGTGTGTATGTGTGTGTGTGTCTGTGTGCATGTGTGTATGTATGTGATGCAAAAGTCAAAACGAGGATGATAAATAATTATGAATGCTATTTATCAATTGTGATTGCAGGAAGTGTCTCCTGTTAATTGTATAAATAAATATGGGGGACTGACTATGATTTAGTTCCAGTAGCAGCAGTAACAACTTCAGGAAGGGAGTACTGAATGTCTGCCTCTATAACATCCAAAGCTTTTGACCAAATGAACTGCCTTTCCTTTGTTGAAGAGAATCCTATTCACCTGATCCTTATATCTGAAAGAGACTTTCACCTGAACTTTTCTTACCTGAACTCTACACCATTTTGCTACTTTTCTGTGTTTATTAGAAACCGTCAATCAAAACTGTCACCAAAACTGTCAACATAGGTTTCTTTCAGTTTTCAATTTGGTCTGCCTGGCTGGTTGACTATCTATGTATCATGTGTACAGGCCGCACCAATGGAGCTAGATGGCTGAAAATTTCAACATTTACTCCTTATTATGTCTAGAAAAAAACGGTCCTTTTGTTTTTTGAAAATTCCCCCCTAAATAGGTTTTAGTGGGAGGCTCAATTTGCAATGTAAGTTTATGCTAAATTGATCATTAGTTTGTGTCCACTTGTTTTTTGAAAGTTCAGACTTTTTTAGTGATCACTGCCAAACAAAAGGCGAGAGAAGTAACAATTTTTTTTATTGATCACCCCCAACATGGTAAAAGGTTTCTATTGAGTGACTAACCAGACCTGTTTCCTTTCTGTTAGATACAGTAAACCTCCATGATGGCTCAGTGTTTAGCGCATGAAGCTAGATGCCATAAGTCAATCCCTGTGGCTAAGCAAATATTTATATAAAAAGTTTATATAAAATTTTTGCCCTGAATTGAAGTCAGAATTTTACTTTAGGTTAGTAAATAGCAACTGCTTGCTACTATGATAGAAAAACCCTATCTACCATGAATCAGTTTGTTGTTTACCACTAAACCAACCCTAAGAGATGATTGTGGAAAGAATAGCTGTTTTTCTTTGACTCCATCTTATGGCTATCATAGGCAAGTATGTAACTGTAATAAATGAAACAGAAATACAAGACATTATCAAAGAACACCCGATGAAGGCCGGAGGGTACACAGCTGAAACGTTGTGAATAAATGAATATATAGACAAGGAAAATAGTCTGCCCATATCATACACAATGATTGTCAAGATTTTTTGTTAACATGGGAAAATATCCTTAATGAGAAAGAGAATTCTGGTAACCTAATGTGGCTTTCTCAATTTCTAAGTTTGATAGAGCATTGAGAAATGTTTTTAAACATTTATATTAGTCACAGAATTAAAAGATAAAGAGGTTAGAATACTTTAAAGAACTGAAATCCATTCCAAAGTTAATCTAATAATTGTCCACAAAGAACACCTAAAAGTACTGAACAAGCAAAATAAAGGCTTCATTGTTAGTTTTTAGTGATAAAACGTTGATTTAATCTGACTTACCTACTTTGGACTTTAATGAAAAATTATCTTTGATAGGCTTAATAAGAGCTTATAAAGCATAACTTTCTTTGCATCCCCATGTTGATTAAGGTGACAAACCTTTCTGCTGGACAGTTTCTATTATATCAACAATCACAATCAGATTTAATGGTTTCGTTAGTAAAAGTTTTTAAAAATACTTATATTTATATCAAACAAAGCAGGGTGACTATTTTCTATTATTTTAAAATCTCAGAAAGTGTATGTCTCGGGTTACAGTACTTTCGTCTACATCACTTTAGCAAATATCAGTTTTGTCTAAATCACTTTGGTCTAAAATCACTTTTCCCCCAACAATATCTCCAAAAGTTCTCAATGAATTTCAATGACATGTTGTCGAATGGTGGGCCATTGGCTAAGGAAGAATTGATGAAATTTTGGGGTGAATCCAAGGATTCTTTTTCATTGAGTGGAAACTAATTTCAGGATCCGTCCAAAAATTTAATAAAAAAATATCTCTCAATAAAAAAAAAATCCCTGGATCAACCCCAAAATTTCATCAATTCTTCTTTAGTCCATGGCCAATGATTCGACAAAATGTCATTGAAATTCATTGAGAACTTTTTGAGATATTATTGGGACCAAAATGATTTAGACAAAACTCATATTTGCTAAAGTGATGTAGACGAAAGTGCTGTACCCTGTATGTCTCATATATGAGACCAAGAAATGCATGTATATATTAAAAATGGGGCAACAGGCCAAAGACTTGTATGTAAAGCTTTGATATCCAGATTTGGCTTTTATTCTATACCTATTTATTTGTTTTGTTATACATACTGCAGAAGGAAACACTTTTATTTGCATGTGGAGTGAGAGAGAGAATAACATTTTTGCAGCTATTGATAGGATCATGAACCCCATCAGCCATTGTGATTACCTGCTGTCTATCAGTGGCAGGCAATTGTCAAATTAAGTAGTATTTCAAGTGTCCACCTCTTTTTATTCTTTATTTTTCCCTGAATGCCCAATACTCTGCCACCTTTGTTTAAGATGAAAGAAATACTAGTTAAAAGTTAATAATAATTAAAACTCAACAAATTCATAAAATTTAAATAGTTTCAAAAATGCAATGAATTTTATCATAAAATTTATACGTTGCAAAGGTGAAATCCGTGAAAGGCTAAATATTAAGTTATGTGGAGATATTTTAATTTGTGCATATTCACATGAACAAATTAATTTCTGATGATACTTGTTTTATTTGTAATTAAAATTTAATACAATTGAAATACAAATGGACCAATTTGTACACATAGTCATAAATAAAATCAACAAATAAAATAACTTGTTAAGCAGTATTTCAAGTGTCCACCTCTCCACAACAACCACTCCTATTAGAAAACGTCAACCAAAACTGTCCCCGTCAACCAAATCTGTAACATAGGTTTCTCCAGTTTTGAGTGATTCTGCCTGGCTATCTATACAACACATACTGGCTACACCAATGGAGCTAGAGAGCTGAAAATTTAAACATTTACTCCTTATTATGTCTAGAAAAAATGTTATTTTTTGGTTTTTGAAAATCTCATCCCCCCAATAAGTTTTCTTTACAATGTAAGTTTATGCTAAATTGGTCCCTTAGTTTGTGTCTGGCAGTATTCACACTTTCTTTTTGAAAATTCGGATTTTTTAGTGATCCAACAAAGTGAGAGAATTAACTTATTCATTGATCACCCCCTTTCCAATTTTTTAATTGATCACCCCCAAGATGCTGCCAAAAGATGTTGGATGCATGATGGTTTCTATTAAGTGACTAACCAGACCTGTTCCTTTATAGTTTATTTGCTTTTTCATTGTTGAGGAAAATAGAAGAATTTTAACAAGTGATTTTATTTATTACAAATAAAACAAGTATCATCAGAATTAATTTGTTCATGTGAATATGCACAAATTAAAATATCTCCACATAACTTAATATTTAGCCTTTCACGGATTTCACTTTTGCAACGTATAAATTTTATAATGAAATTCATTGCATTTTTTAAACTATTTAAATTTTATGAATTTGTTGAGTTTTAATTATTATTAACTTTTGACTAGTATTTCTTTCATCTTAAACAAAGGTGGCAGAGTATTAGGCATTCAGGGAAAAATAAAGAATGAAAGCTATATGGTTTTGTATGATTGGTCTCCATGGTCTAATCAGTAAGGCAGCTGTCCAAGACAGGCTGGCTTCCTGAAGAGAATGGATGTGTGTTCAAATCTCACCAGAGACTTATTCTTTATTTCTGATCCATGCTGCTTACTCACAACTCTAGAATGATGGTCCAAGAGCTGCAATAAAATGCCACAGAAACAAGAGGAAAGAAATACTAATAAAAAATTAATAATAATTAACCATGTTTATCAAATAAATTCAAATAATATTGTTGAGTTCTGGTTTATATATTTATTAAAAATGTTGAGAAAATAAAGAAACAAATTGAATTATGTACTCGTCTTCTGATGAAATTTACATTGGTGTGGGAATCTGGTAATGCTGTTTTATATGTGGTTGTTAAAAAGAATCTTGGATATAATTCACTGGGTTAAGATGTTGAAAATGGCCTAAACAGCCGTAATATGTACATCAGAAGACATACACCAATACACAAGATGGAACTATGTTCATAAAAATGTTAATTTTAAAAATATTTTTAAAAATTTGAAGTTTTAGAATTTTAATAATTATAACGTGTAGAACACTGAAATATTTTTCATTTTCATAGGATATAATTCACTTTATTTTCCAGTATTTATTATTATCATTTATCATAAATATTTGAATATGTAGTAGATAAAAATGACTTCTGTAAATTTATGTACAAGTAAAGTGTAAGAGTAAAGTGTATCTAAGTTTTCTTAATTTAAAAAATAAAAATGCATTCTAAAATTGAATCTACTAGACTAAATACCTGCCCTAACAGGCAGGTAAAATTACTGTTAAAAAAAAAAATAAAAAATAAAATAGATAGATAGATGGGAATCAAAGAGTGTTTAATTTAATGTGTGGTTTTATGAGGTTATGTTGTGTGTCTTTTGCGGTAGACTGTCACATATGGACGGACAGACAGATGGACAAACTTTTGGTGAATTATAATAAGATATGATCACAAACAACTATTAATCGTTGCATTGCATCAAAAAGGCCTTACGTCCATTTTTATGGTTTTGAAATATGAGCAATTAAATATTTGAACAGTTATATTTTGATGGCAGAAAAAAAAGAAAAGGTGACTGTAACAATGTTTTTTTGGTAATTTTGAACTCTTTCCACAGCTCTGCTTATATTTATACCACATGCTAAAGCTTTCTTGAATCAATGCACTTGGAGTTAAGGCCTTTTTGACACAAGTTTCTGTATTTGATTTACCTTAAGTGAAAGTCAATATCTCCAGATATGATAGCCTTTTCATGAGTGTATTTGAACATAAGGCTGTTTTGAAGTAAGAAACTGATGTAACATTTGTAAATATGTAAAAATGTTATTTTCCCCAAAAGTGGACATACAGCTTTTTTGATCCAATGCGACATAATGTTATCAAGGGTTTTTAAAAAGTTATTATACTAGGCAATCCAAAATACGACTTTAAAAAGTGAAACAAAAGTTTAGTGAAGGGTTTCATAAAGCAAATATCACACTGTGGTTGAAATGTTATTTCCCCAAATAAGTATTGAATAAAGTAATGTTCATTGTAATGGTGAGGATTTAAATCCACCCTTTCTCTCTGGCCTACCATACACCTTCATTTGTCCACTCTTATACTCTCTCTCTCTCTCTCTCTCTCTCTCTCTCTCTCTGTTCTGCTTGTGAACAGTTCACTGTTATTTCTGTAATCACTTTCAGCTGTTGTAATTATCAAAAAAGAAAACTCTTTGATCAAGCAGTGAAACATCTTCACTTATTTCCTCCGTGCTCAATTAAATTGAGACACATGAATAACCTAAGTTTTTTTTATACTCAAAATTTTGCATTGGCCTCATATATCCAGAAGAACTTTAAAAAAATCTTTTCAATATTACAGACAGCCTGTTTGAGAGAAAGAACAGACTGTTCAAAACCTGCAACGTTGTTTATACAATTTTTGATAGCATTTGGCAACATTTGTCAACATTTGTTTCTGTAATAAAACTATTTGTTTCCAATTGATTTTTCAAGTTAATCCCTTCTAAAACGTCCGAATTCATTGGCAAATGAAAAAGTTATAAAAATATATATGAAGTATACAAACACTGTATAGTCTACTTTCTTTCTTTCTTTCTTTCTTGTACTTTCTATTTTTTATCTCAAGAATTGATTTTTAAAAAAGGAAAAATATGACATAATGTGACATAAAAAATTTTTAAAATATTCATCTTTATTTATCCACTCTATATCCTACTTTTTTTTACTTTTACCAATGCTATGAACCGATTCAAAAAGGTCTGAACGAAAAACCTTTTACCATTCATAGAAGTGTTGATTTTTCTAGCAGTTAAAAAGAACATGAAATTAGAATACAAACCTAATATGAGAAAGAAATTCTTTTTAAAATCAGTTTGAAGACGGAACAGATAGACTTATGGAAGCAGGGTCAAACTCTATTTTCACTCATACATGACAATTTGTTTGCATCAAAACAACTACTTTTTTTAACTTTTGAAACATTAGGTTATTTTGTTGAAACTATCAGAAAAAATTCAATGGTTTTTTTGAGCATTTAAATGTTTATGGAACTGAATGCTCTAGTCTAGAAAAGGTAAAGTAAAGCACCTGTTGGCTTAAATTAAGTTATTAACAAATTTGGTTCATGTCTATTGTAATTGGAAGGGTATCAGGTTGTAAAATATATGCTGCTGAAACAAACT
>VCCN01005109.1:6937216-6947234 GCA_006491835.1 Architeuthis dux | reverse complement strand
TTACAGTCTTAAAACTTCAGGGTGTTACTAGGAAAAATGTTTATATATATATAGGCAATGTGTGTGTGTGTGTAAGCACACACACATGAACACTCACACATCTCGCTTCTACTCAGAAATATGTTTGATAAACAGAGAGAGTCTACTGCACTCCTCTCATACACACATGTGAATGAACATTTGTACAGTTAAGGGAAAGAAACAAATAAGATTTATTTTGACATGAAACAAACTAAAAAGTGGCCTCTTATATAATTAAAAAACTTGTCACTTTATGCTTTGTACTGCTTTGGCCTTTTATGCCTTCATGCAGCAAACAAGTGTAATCCTATCTAAAAAAAAGAAAAGAAAAGTAGAAAACTGAATGAAAATAACATTTGTACTTTAGGTGCATCCCGTGTCAAGAAAATGGAACCTCAATTGACAACCTTATTTAAACCATGCTTCATGCATAATTGCTTCACTTGTTGGGGCCAATACTTTATATTGCCAGGTATTAGTAACAATTAATAAAAACAATAAATGAGAAATGAATTACACAAACTTGGAAAAACAAGGTGACTGATTAATAATGTTGGTGGAGTAACAAAAAGTCCAGGAAATGTTTCTACTTTACAGCCTTTAAAAGAAGAAGAAAAATACAATAAAATATCATGAAATCAAAATGATGTTGAAAGTGGACTAAACAGCTGTAACATGTACATCAGAAGACATACACCGATACACAAGATGGAACTATGTTCATAAAAACGTTAATTTTAAAATTTTAAGGTTTTTAAAAAACTTTGAAGTTTTAGAATTTTATTATTTTAAAAACGTCTAGAACACTGAAATTGAAAGTAATTTTCATTTTCATAGTTCATGAAATGAATGAAATAAAATTAGATAGACAAAGTACAACATCTTATCTCGTCAAACAGATAACTTATCTGAACTGTTGATTAATTCTCATGGAATGTTATTTCCTCATTGAGGTATTTTCTTTCTAATATGGTATCAGTTATAATTCAAAAAAGAAAGAAAATACAGGTCTGTTTAGTCACTCAATAGAAACCGTCACGTGACCAATGTCTTTCGGCAGCATGCCGTGTTGAGGTTGATCAATTGGAAAAATGGGTGATCAATGAATAAGTTATTTCTCTCGCCTTTTGTTGGGCACTAAAAATGTCTGAATTTTAAAAAAAAAACAAGTGTGAATGCTGCCAGATACAAACTAAGACACCAATTCAGCATAAACTTACGTTGCAAATTGAATCCCCCACTAAAAAGCTATTGGGGTGGGGGGGATTTTCAATAAACAAAAAAACATTTTCCCAGATATAAGGTGTGATTGTCTAAGTTTTCAGCCCTCTAGCTCCATTGGTGTGGCCTGTACTCATGATAAATTCATACACATCCATGTAAACATTCATACATGTAAATTTATGCTAATTTGATCACTAGTTTGTGTCCACAAGCATTCACGCTTTTTTTTGTTGAAAATTCAGAATTTTTTTAATGATCACTGCCCAACAAAATGCGAGAGAGTAACTTATTCATTGATCAGCCCTTTTTCCAATTTTTTAATTGATCGCCCACAAAAGACGTTGGTCACATGGCAGTTTCTATTGAGTGACTAACCAGACCTGTTTCTATTACATCTTGTAACCCTATTAAGCTTTAGGAAATGTATCATTTTAAGTACATATGTAAAGTGATATATTTCCTCATTGGAGTTTGATAAAACACAGTTTCAACTAAATTCATATCTCTGGAAAATAGAACCAAGATAAATGACTGTAGCTTGTATAAGATAATTCTAAGGCTTTATTTGGAGATCATAGAAAACAAGGAATGAACACTGTTGGCACAAGAGTCAGAAGTGGAAGAATTTTGACAGCTTCAGTTTGGTCTGCAATACATCCTCATTATGGGTCTCAGAGTTAATGGTTCAGGTGCTGGAGTCAAATTGCACAAAGCTTAAAAGGGAGAAATTTAAGTGCATTCTTCATTTATCAGTTTTGTCAGGGGAGGTCAGAGTTCATAGTGCAAATATTACAGCTTGCCCTTGATTTGGTTTCCTTGCTCTTTAGTTTTGAGTTTGTACAGAGGACATTTTTATAACCGAAAAACCTCATACATCAGTTAGTGTAATAATGTGGCTATGTTGCTGAGCATCTTGTATATTCTGGATTCAAGATAAGAGGAAAAGGAATTTACTTTTGATTGAGAGATATTTTTGTGGGTTTTTTTTTCATACATTTCTGTATTCGCTCCTGTCTCTCCTCACAATATCTCCAAAAGTTCTCAATGATTTTCAATGAAATATTGTGGAAGGGCAAGGCACGTATTACGGAAGATGTGATTAGATTTTGGGGTGGATCAAGGAATTCGTTTTTGATTGAAAGATATTTTTCTGTTTTTTTTCTTCCAACATTTCTGTATTTGCTCCTATCTGTCCATAAGATATCTCCAAAAGTTTTCAATGAATGTCAATGAAATTTTGTGAAAGGTAAGCCACATCATAAGGAAGAAGTGATTAGATTTTGGGGTGGATCCAAGAATATGTTCTTGATTGAGAGATATCTTTTCTTTCTTTTCCTATACATTTCTATAATTGCTCCTGTCTTTCCCCACAATATCTCCTAAAGTTCTCAATTTATTCCATTTTGTGGAAGAGTGAGCCATGTGATGAGGAAGAGGTGATTACATTTTGAGGCGGATCCAGTAAATATGTTTTGATTGAGAGATCATGTTTCGTTTTTTCATCATCAATTTTTCATCTTGTTTGTCTGATTTTCCCAATATATTCAATAAAACGTTGCAATTTTCACACAGAATGCACAGACTGTAAGTTGTAATGCTTACATATTTGAATTCTTTGTATTTTAATCTACTTAGGCCACAAATCAAAACTTGCGCACCCAAAATCATAAATAAAGTGGTCTCTGATCCTGGACTACATTGTTTATATAAAAAGTACTGTTCATAAGTATTTGAATAAGCACAAACTTTGTGTTTCTTGCCTATGATTGCATTCTTTCCAAAATGTGTATTGATCTTAGTTTAAGGCAATTTAACTAACTCGTTTGGCAACCTTCTTGATCAATTCTGAACAAGACTTTAGCAGGATAGAAAAAAAACATACTTGGTTTTATGCATCTAACAATCTATTAAAAAGCATGGTGACATATTCTAAATATTCTTTAAAGGTTTTTATTTTGATGCTTCCAAAAAGTAAAAAATGATACCACATACAATTTGTTCTTGTTCATTCCTTTTATACAACACCCACTTTCATTCTTCCAAGCACTTTTCTACTCTTTTTCCAATAAATTAAAAAATAATACCACATAGTAATAATTTGTTTTTACCTGGCCTCATATTCTAATCACACATCGCAGCTAAAAATTAAAAAATGATACCACATAGTATCAATTTGTTTTTACCTATTCTAATCACACATTTTTAAAGATCAACATGTTAAAAAAAATTGGACAAGTGCTTCGAAGAATAAAAGTAAGTGTTGTATACAATAAATAAACAAGAACAATTTGTATGTGGTATCATTTTTTGGGTGCGTCAAAATAAAAACATTATAATCACCAATCACTGAAATTTTGGGTGTTTTATCCGGCTTTGTACTTTAAGTGTGGGTGTTTTGTCCTTGGAGGTTTTCTCACCTGAGAGTTTTGTCCGAGTGCCCTATCAGAGCAGTGGGGTCCTGATCGGAATGATCCTTTACAGTCTTTTGTTCATGATCAAAGTGCAGTATCTGTTCTTCTCACGTCAACGAAACATAGCATTAACTTCCGGTTTTCAATTTTAAATGTTATAATGATTGTATTTGGCACAATGTAGGGGATTGTAAATTGTAAAGTTACATCCTCGCTCACTCGATGTTAAAGACGGCGCACAAATAAAAAGGAATAAGAGAATTAATGAAAGAAAAACAATAAAGAAAAATGATAACGTTTAAAATTGAAAACGAGAATGCTATGTCGCACAGTTTTCTGTGAAGTGATGGCAATAAATAAAATTCTTTTGTTTTTGATAATTGAAAAAAACAACTCAAATTAACTAATAATAATTCATGAAGAAAACAATTAAAATTAACTGAAGGCTGCAAAAGGCGCATTCCGATTAGGACCCCGCTGCTCTGATAGGGGCCCCACTGTTCTGATTAGGGTGGCCAGATGTATGGCTTTATGCCAGACAGTCCGGCTTTAAAGTGGTCTGTCCTCGATGTCGCAGCGGGCGTTAATTTGTCCTCCTTTTTAGGGTCAGACTGAAAAACTTATTCAAATTACCTCAGATATACATAGAACAGTGGGAAGTGAAAGCCAACAGCAACTACATATAATAAAAATATGTTAACAGTTGTTAACTGTTAATGTATTTTATTACATGTTGTTGCCATTGTCAACATTGCTGTTGAGCCGCAGTGTAGCGTCACATTGTCAGCAAGTGGGAGAGGGTCAGTCAGTCTGTTAAAGGCTGATTTTGTATGGAAAACCTTTTTTGTGAAATTTTACAAAAATCACTATTAAATTGCATTCATATATTAAAGTGATATTTGACAAATCAACAATTCTTCTAAGTATTTTGTATATTTTATACAAAACTTTAAGATATTTACAACTCATCATTAACAACATGTTCAAGGGAGTCAATCTGTCCAAGTCCATCTTTTCAGTCTGCAATATCCTCTTTTTGATATTAAATTATTTAATTAATACAAATTGAATTAAAATATTACTTATTTTATTAAAAAAACAACAACTTTTTTCTATGACTTTCGCTCTGTAATCCCGGTTAGGTTTTTTAGGTAGCTCCCAACGTCCTACCTATATTTGTGACTTTAGTCCCGTCATTCAGAAAAAACAATATACAATCTATAATTAACTAACAGTAAACTATGAAAATGAAAAATATTGAAAATTATTTTCAATTTCAGTATTCTAGACGTTATACATAATAAAATTCTAAAACTTCAAAATATAAAAAAAAAACTTAAAATTTTAAAATTAATGTTTTTATGAACGTAGTTCCGTCTTGTGTATTGGTATGTCTTCTGGTGTACATGTTACGGTTGTTTAGGCCATTTTCAACATCTTCACTAATTTTCTTTTAAAAGAAAACAAAAAATAACAAACTTGATTTATAGAAAAAAAACGAATGTAAATATCTATGATCATCGTATTGAATACGATGTATTCGTGTGAAACTTCACCGGTCTAGGCCCAAGAGTATTTCTCAGCAAACTATAAGCAGTTCACTAGAACAGACAATGCTACCATATTACTGGTACATGCATCGATTATTTCTTCTACTTTTTGACAACAATGCCTTTTTTTAGTTATCGAAAGTTCGAGATCGTGTGAAAAACACGAAGCTTCCACGTCACACATAAAACATGAAAATTAATCATTATTTGGGGGGACAGTTTATTTTTCTCTCCCGTTACAATCGGGAAAATCACTTCTTTTCAACCCCTTTTCCCCGGTCTGTTTTTGTTTTAAATTTGGGAACCATCGGCCCCACAGGTAGATCGCTACAACTTAGGACTCCCGCAAAAGTAGGCGGGTTCCCAAGGACAACCTTTACCTGTTCAAAAATACCTCACAGATATAACTGTGGAACTAGGCATTACCCTAGTTCGTTATTTTCCTTACTCATTAGTTTAAGGCATAACCTATGGAAGTCGGCGATTCATTATATTTGGAAGTTGTGTAGCAAAGCCGTGGGTTTAACTGATCTATAAATGTCATTAAATTAATTACCTGCTTGATATTTACGATTAATAATCCCTAATTTCATTTAAATATACTATTACGATTTATTTACAAACAAATTAGATGTTAGTAAACTTTGATATTTAAAACAAATCTCTAATTATCGTGTTTTGATGTGATTCTGGACAACACTAGTTGTGTTATACACGCGTAGAATATCTTTCCGCAAGTATTTCGAACAACTATTTTATTTATTAAAATTTGCAATTATAATATACAAACATAAATATAATAGTTAATAATGAGTTTTTTATTAATTAGGTGAGACATTAATTAAGAAAATAGCTTTAGAGAAAGCAGTGACCGGAAGTCGAGACTGGAAGGTCAAGGCCGTATTTGTTTTGCAACTGTTTTAGACGTTAAGTTAGTGGCGGTTGCCACGATTCAACACGAAAGAAGTTAGAAAGAAAATTTTAAGAAAATATAACTGGTTTTTATTTACCATAATTTAAATTGCGCACATCACTGTTGTTCGCATTCACAAGGATGAAACAATTGGAAGAAATAAAAGTTAAGACGTATTATTTTATTTGATAACTCCAAATCGTTAAAAAACAACAGCTGATTATTGAAATTGACATTAGTTTTGTTTGTGTTGTGTGTAATAATGTTGTGTATGGTGTTGTTTCGTAAGATCGCTTAGACATAAAAAAATTCAAATTTAAAAAAAAAACTCTTTGTAAATGAAAAGGGGAGAAAGAGAAAGAAAGCTCCTTCAACGTGTTTCCGTTGTTTTTTATTAAAAATAAAATCTGTCAGCCTTTTTTCTTTAAAAAAAAATTAAAAATAGAAAAAGTTTGAAAGTTTTTTTTTTGTTTTTTTACAAGTTATATCTACTTAAGCGACCGAGTAAAATGTAACATTTAGATTTATATAAATTTATATATATATTTATAAATGTATATTCTTCGGGAAATGCCTAGTGGCCGAGGAGGTCTATGAACTACTTTCTTCAGCTTTGTTTGACTTTTAACAGGTAATGAATAATAATTATCTTGCCCAACTCTACCCCGTCCCCTCGGAGAGAAAGAGGGGCGGTATATGCCACATGTAATAATAGTCCTGTGTCCTCTTGTAGTGGTTCACTGGTTTGCAAACTCGTCTCGCAGATCATTACTACCGCTGCTAGTACTACTACTACACTACTAATGAGTTCGATCCTCACTTGGTGCCCCATGTGGTCTTCTTTTAGTAAATATTATCGACATAACCCTGTAGTACAAGTAGAATCACATATTGATTTTGGTCAGCCGGTGTCAGTCTGTTGCATCACCATCTCCACCTTTCTTTTGGCTTATCAGTCTTGTCTCATCATCGGGCGAGTCACGGTACAAATTGAAGCGTGTCTGGTCTCAGGAGATTCCAACTGTGAGGCAGTACCTTCCCATCGTCCTAAAAGTTGTAGGGTCGGTAGGTAAACTCTGACGCCTGCAGCAGTAGCTGCGGGAACTGGACAGTTGTTGATTCTACCCACTCCACTCGCAAATGTTTGAGGCAAATACAGTAATATCATTATCTGCTACATTTGTTGTGCACATCTTTAAGTAAACATTTTGAAAAAATTTTTTACTAAACTTATTGTGTCTGCTTGTACAAGTGTTACGTTTGCTTTGCAACAGTGTTGAAAATTTAAAACTCTTGTAAAAGCAGTGAAAAGGGCTCTTTTGCGGTCAGTCTTGCATTTGTCATTAATTAGAATTTAATTGTGAATGCAAGTCATTTTGACAAGTAAAGTAAGTAAAATATTATTCCAATTACTCATGTTCAGTGCGATGATGATCTAGAAAACATTTTGATTTTTTGCTTAAAGTTCGGTGATGCAGCTATTTACGGTTCCCAAATAAATAACATCACAGTAGTCACTAATTGATGATAAACACTGCTAGAACCCAAACATTACACCTTTCCTCCAGTGTTGCCGAATTAGCGCGTTTCGCGTTTTGGCAGTGCAAAAAGCGCTAACTTAGCGCGTTTGCGTTTAAGGCATTCTGGCCGCTTTTAGCCATTTTCTGGCTATTTTTGACCATTTTTAGTGTCTTTCTGGTAATTTGGGCCATTTTTGGATATTTAAAAAAGATTTAGCGATTTTTGGCAGTCAAATTAGCGCGAAAATAATTTTTTCTTTTTTCATGCTTCTTCAGTCAATTCGTGAACTTGTGACATATAACTCTAGTAGAACTACTACTAGTACATAGTCAGGTGTAGCACTTTTAGGATTGGTTAAGTTTGTCCCTTTATTACAAATTCAGTAGAAGGGAAAACTGCTGTTTCAAATACGTATGAAAAGTACACAGTCAATTGACGATTCCAGTGACCTGGTCACCTCGCCGTGGAGTCTAGTCGCTCCTCCTCAGATCATTATTACCGCTCTGTAGTTTGATTTTTATTTTGTTGGTTTTTTTTATCGCAACGCTCGGGTCGTTTTTTTTTTTTTTGTTTTTTTCATTTTAGGACCGTTAAGCAGCATGGATCGGAAACAAAGAAGTAACCTCCGACGAGATTTGAAATCGCACCCTGTTGGCGTTGTTGCTCACATATGGACAACCGGGACAGCGCCGCCTTACTTAGGCCACGGACACCCATTATTAACAGGCGAAATGAAAACAAAAAAAATAGTAAAAAAAAAGAATTATGATGACAATGCTTCATCAAAAAGATTCGGACCATTAATACATCTAACGTTAACATCTCTATGTTGCCGAAGCAAAACAAACATAAACTTCTGTTTCGTTGTTGCGGGGGTGGGGACAAACTTTCTTACTTTTTATTTTGTTCGTTTAATGTGCGGTTTTATTTTTAGGTGCGTCTATAAGACACTTCACTTTTCGGTCGGTCTGTCGGTCTGTCGGTCCGTAATATATTAAATATCAATTTTTCTCAGCCGTATCTTGTTGGATTGATATGCAACTTGGTCATGGACTTCGGATGAACTACCCCCATCTTCTTCTTCTTCTTCTTCTTCTTCTTCTTCTTCTTCTTCTTCTTCTCCCATGTCACTGCTACCTCAACTAGTAAAGCTAAATATCAATTTTCTCAGCCGTATTATGTTGGATTGATATGAAACTTGGTCTAGACATTCGGGTGAATAATCCTCATCTTCCTCCTCCTCCTGCTACTACTACCACAACGAGTAATGATGCTACTACTACTACTACTACTACTACTACTACTACTACTACCTACTTGGTTTAGAATCCCTTTGAAATCGGAAATCATTTTTATTGGGAAACTCAATCACGCACAGCTCCGCTTCTTCCGTTCCTTCTCTTTGAACGCCACCCCCCCCCTCTTCTCACTCCTCTTTTTCTTTTGAGAAAAGATGCGCGACTTTTTAGACTGTTTCAAGTTAGATTGATTTGAAATCTAGGCTAGACCTTTGGGTCAATCTAGCGTACAATTCTCCTCCTCCTCCTTTTCGGTCGACGACCAAGGACGTAGAACATAATAATTCTCTCTCTCTCCCCCTCTCTCTCTGCTTCCGTTTGATACTGGTACAAATTTTCTCAAAAAATAAATGAAAAACTTTTCACATTTGTTAAAAATATCTCAGAAAATGTTTATTCTTAATTACTTTTAATTGTGTTCTTTGTTTATATTTTCATGTATAGAAACAAAAGTCACTAATTGTTATAGTTGCTAATTACTGGGTATTTAGTTCTGTTTAGTTAATTGTAGGCTGCTAGTAATTGAGGCAACCACATGGACAGATATGGACATAAGGATGGTGGACGCATCGTTGAACTTATGGTTCTTGTTTATGTTTTTTATTTGGTTGTTGGTAAAAAGTTTTAAAATTTTGTCCATACCACTCCTCCAACTCGATTTCTAATCCTAACGTTAAAGATTTACTCAGTCACAGAATAATCTTGACTTTAAACTAATCCTCACCCAAGTTACATCCTAAGTCTAATTTATAAATTACAGGTATACCTTGATTAATGCGGTTAATTCGTTTCAAAATTCTCCGTACTGTTCAATGTCTCATTATAATTTAATGTTTTTTTTGTTTTCAGCTTATACTTAGTTACATTAATTTGTACAGTAATACCCTAACCGTGCTACATCAAAACCCGCACTAATCAAAACAGCACTATGCAAGGTATAGCTGTAATCCTAGCTTAAACCGAGGCTGCCCCCCCCCCGAGAGAATTAATTCATTGTTTGTAAATATGTTGAGCAGATGTTCACCTACAATTACAGACCCAGTTTTTAGATGCGCTACGCTTCTCTAGCAGCGATAGTTG
>VCCN01005109.1:6923986-6934974 GCA_006491835.1 Architeuthis dux | reverse complement strand
AAAAAACGGAAGAATATTTCTCAATCAAAAACAGTTTCCTGGATCCACCCCAATGTAACCACCTCTTCCTTGCCCTATTGCCCACTCTTCCAGAAAATCTCATTGAAATCCGTTGAGTACTTTTGGAGATATCGTGTGGACGGTAAGACGCAACCAAATACATATATAGGTAAATTAAAGAACATTTTTGTGAACGTGACACTAAAACAAAAACATAACAACAAGAAGATTTTTTTTCAGTTGGCGTCGTTTAGTGCAAAACAAAAAATTAGTTTTTTATGCACTCAATGACATCATCATCATATATGACCACAATTTATCTAAGACTAGTAAATGCCAGTTGCTTTGCTAATAGGTCCCAAAACGAAAATTGACCCTTTTAAAAACAGTGCAAGGCATTTTTGAGTAGAATTCATTTTACACTTGATATGACATAATTCAATGGTGCTGAGTCCAAATCTGCCAGATGACATTCTGTATTTGTTGTCATTAGCCCAGGACAGTCAATTTAAGTGTCCCCGTAGGGGTAGCCACGAACCTTTGACAAGGCGACATGTGTCAATAAAGCGCTTGTAACTTGTAACATGCTAATTTTATCGTAATAATCTTTGTATCGTTACTAAGAAGAAAGATTGTAGAACATCCTGATATAAAAAATATTTGTGTAAACAATATAGAACCGAGCGTATCGGCGTAATGTAATAACATGATGAGGACATTTTAAGTATACTTTATAGTTCACATTGTATAGATTGGGGATTTATTTCTTGATGAAAGCAAATTTCATCAATTTTCTAACAGTGAATTGTGTCAACTTGTATCTGTTGGACATTAATAGTTATAGCCAAAAACGTGAAACTAGGTGTTCCAACATACACCGTTGGAAAGCTGATGAAATTATATATATATATATATATGTGGATTTGACAATATATATTATGTATACGCTCCTTCGGTTTAAGAGGTAGAGCACTATTGTAGGGAACTAACTATTTACACATAGCTCTCAGAAAAGTACTTTCGAATTGAGCACTTTAGTAAATAGATATAAACATATAGGTTTATATGTGTTTATAAAGTGACCTATATACGCCGAGGTGACTTGGAGCGGTGGTAAGAAGTCGACCTGCTGGCGCAATCGGTTTCAATCCTAGCTCGAGGCACCAAAGTAGTCAGTAGCCACACTGATGAGTCGTAAGACGACGAAACAGCGCTGTATGTGGATTTGACAATATATATTATATATATATATATGAATGAATGGCTTCGCGATGGCCCTCCACAGCTTGAGCAGTGTAGTTTTAAGGTGAAGTGAGACTTTAAACCGAGGGTTTGCATCTTATGGACCACCGGACGGCGCGGATAGGAGTATATATATAAAAGGAAACTCCTGTCAAACCTACGACCTTGGAGTCTTGCTGCTATCCGTGTTACCTCGGTGGACCATAGCACAAAAACCTTTGACTTAAAGGGTGGGGTCGGGCGTGCGCACGTTGCACTTCACCTTAAAACTCCATTGCGCAGACCTTAGGGCTATTCACGGACCTGGGAAAAAAACGTGGGAAACCCTATCCCAATCTCCCAATTCTCAACAGATACAAATTGACAAGATACACTGTTGGAAAGCTGATGAAATCTTCTTTCCAACGCTATATCATGTCAATCTATTTACTTTTTTGTCTAGGTTGGCACTAACAGTTCTACAGGACAATATTGGTGTGAGCGCGAATGCTGACCCCAAACTATTATTTTTAACATTTCTTTTAGGAATTTTCAAAAACTAACTTACTAAAAATATGCCTGGGTGTCCCATTAGTACACACAGACAATTCCATGTGGATATGTTGTGTGGTTCTTGAGTTACGCCGTCACATTCAGAATCACGGGTATACAATTTAGCATAAAAATGCTATTTTGGCTTTGATTTTAAATGTGCTTTCCTGTAATAACAATAAAAGACCGTGAATGTCATACAGCAGATTTGGAATCAGCACCCTTGAATTATCTTATTTCAGATGCATAACAAATTCTACTCTAAAATGCCTTGACCTGCATAATTTATCCCAAATAGAAACCGGACTATAAAGGTATAACTAAAGCTGTGTACTGTGTCAGTATATTTACACAGTAACTTGAAAGGTTAACGTAAAATACAAAAATTCTCGTATTCATTTTGGGTAAAAAACGAAATTGAGCAGCAGTAGTAGTTGTAGTTGTATTATCAGCAGCCAGCAAACGAACACACACAGCTATTTTAGATTCGTGTTTTTGCATTACCCCTTTCCTTGTTATGTCACAGATAGACTAACAACTTGCAGATTATAATAATAAAGATTTTTCCAAACATTTTTACTTCTTTTGTTTAGAGGTTTCCTAGTGTGAGTGATGAGGTAGGGTTTAGGGTTCCTGTGCTTAGGGTTCCTCCGAATTCGGTATGTACAATATTAAAGCTAATTTCCTCGAGAAGTTCTAGCAGTAAGACTACTTTTTACTACATTTCCCAATATAAAAAGTTACGGTAAATAATGAGTTACAGGTGAGATTCGATCACACGACCTTTTCAGATGCCCATTGTTGGCGTATAATTTGTTTTTTCTTTTTAATCTCACTGTAAATAAACGTTCTTTTGATATTTCCTTTTCCGCTTACCAAGGCACTATCTTTGAGAGGTTTCTGAATTTATTTGCAACAACTAGGGAAAATAAGTACCTTGAATAGTACCGTTTAAAACCGCACAGTTCAAGGTCTTATTATAATTTAATGTTTTTTTTTTTCAGCTTATACTTAGTTAAATTAATGCGTACAGCAATACCTGAACCGTACTACACCAAAATTCACACTAATCAAAACCGTACTATTGAAGGTATACCTGTATGTGATTTTATGAAGTACAGAAAGAAGACTTCTACTATCAGGGGCGGATCTAAAGTTGTTGTTTTTTTTTTGGGGGGGGGGGCGAGTTCACCCAAAACATTTTGAAAATTATGTATCCAAGATTGGCTAAAATTGCGTTTCAGGGCATATCGGCTACTGAAATTAAGATAAATAAAAATTTTCGGAAATATTCTGAGGGTCTTGAAGGTTATGTGCTGAGACGAAAAGATTTAAAACTCGGAAGACGCTCAGAAAACGGTATAAATAAACATTTTCGGAAAGATTCTGAGGGTCTTGAAGGTTGTTATGTTTTGTGACGAAAAGATCTAAAACTCTGAAAAATTCTGAGGGTCTTCCAGAAAACATTGGAAGAGCCCCTGGATCCGCCCCTGACTATATAATAATCAAATTAACAAATTTTCCCTGCTAGTTTTCAGGATACTATGATGTTTTTTGTTGTTGTCATTTACGTTAACGTTAGATTTTAGTAAATATTATCCGATCTTTCTTTGGTAGTTCTTCAACCAAACAAAGATGAGTAGATTTATTGAGTCAAAATATAGTATTTATTTAACCTAACCACCTTCCCACGACAGCGGAACATGTGACACAAGGTCGGTTTAACGTTGGGGCCCACACGGGTACGTATAGACAAGGACAAAATATAACCATTCCCGGCGACCGGTGTCACGAAGGCGTCGGAAATGTCTTTCCTACCTTGACCCCTAGTGCAATGGGGAGGTGCTGCTCCGGGACCGGAATCTCCAGGATTAGGCTCACCTTGTTTATGCTGCGTCCTGTCCGAAGGCTAGAACATGACAGAACAGATACTACACTAGCATCCCACCTAGCCCAAAGGCCGGGGCCGAGTAAGACTTCAAAGATGATTCCTCTAAAAATAATTTACAGATAACTTTTTTTCTTTTTCGAGCACACGTGTTTCAAGTGTTCAGCTGATATGCCATATCACGTGAAAGCATTAAACACTCAACTCTTCGTGTTTTTGTTATTTGTTCATAGTTGGCAGAGAGAAAGAAAAAAAAAGAGAGATTTAAAGTGGAAGAAAAAACATAAAAACAGCTTAGAACCCATGGAACTCAATCAAAAAGCCAACATTTTCTTGTTAAGTAAGTGTAAAGTCGTGTTTGAATTTATGTGTTGTCAATTGTTGAAATAGTGCGTAAGTTATAAGTCTTTTGGGAGGAAAGGAGGCAGAAGGGAAATAAAGTACACACTTCTTCTTTCCTAAATCTTTTGCCTTGGTCAATCAACAACCAATGTTTTTGCTCTTTTCCCACTCCTCTCTTGAATTGATGGTAGATGTTTTTCCGTGGATATTTTTTATTCATTTATTCAATGAAGATTCTAATTGGTCACCCTGAGGAAGAAAAAGAGAAGCATTTTATAATTCTTAGTATAAAGAAAGATTGGGGAAACAACTATAATTACAGCTGTCTACTATGTCTTGGCTTTCGCTGTTTGTTAGTTCGTATGATGGTTATTTACTATAGTTTAGTCTGTAAAGAGGCCATCATCAGTGTTGCCAATTTAGCGCGTTTCTTGCTTTGGCAATGCAAAAAGCGCTAAATTAGCGCGTTTGCACCTAAAACATTCTGGCTAACTTTGACCATTTTTAGCGTCTTTTTGGCATTTTTGGGCTATTTTAAAACATTTAACGCTTTTTAGCAGTTAAACTAGCGCGAAAATATTTTTGAGTTGGCAACACTGAGGCCACTATCGTTGAGAACCTTGTGAGGATTGATCTGACCATCAGATATCGTTAAAATGCTCTAACTCGAAGAATAAAGCAATGTCCAATCCAATTTGCAACGTATTAATAATAGTGTGGGGTTTTTGAATGTTTGTGTGTTTGTTACAAAAGCTGAAAAGAAAATCATATCAACATTAGAAGAGGAAAAGAAATTAAAATATTACTAATTGCTGCATAAAATAATGACAAATGTGAAATAATGGTAACTTTATTTTGTAAAAAATATTTTTTACATATTTTTATATAGAATCTATATAGAATTATTTCCCTCCAAATAGGTGTCATTATTCCACGGGTATCATTACTTATTCCAAAAATGATTATTCTTTTCGTTTCTTTTTCTTTTCCGCTTCAATTTATGAACATTTCCGCCTCCATTATGAACATTTCTGCAGTTTATGTTTTTTAAATGTTCTAATTGTAAGCACGTATGTTAAAAAATTATTTAACATTTTTCTCGTCGTAAAAATGTCAACGACGAAACTACAACGAATGTATAACCTTTTGTTCTTATGTTAATACATTTTCTGCATATTAAGTATGATATCCTTATTCAAATAGTTCTTCGGACGATTGAACTCCTTCTTGTTATTTGTGTTGTAAACACACGCTATTATATCCTTGTTGTTAGCAAGCAACCAGCCTTTCGTCTAATCCTTTACCTGTTCGTTCTTGAATATTGTACACCTTTGTAATTTCTTTTATAGACTATGCCTTATCGAGGTAAGAAAAGGGGAAATTCCTAGATAAGGAATGATGCAAAAAGACGTAAGGAAATGGCAGATATGAGGAAAGGAAGAAGAGGTAGATATGAGGAAAGGGCTGGGCCTCTGGTCGTCGCACGAACTATCCTATTCTTCGTTGGTTGCACAGTGTTGGCAACTCAAAAAATATTTTCGCGCTAGTTTGACTGCCAAAAAGCGCTAAAAACTTTTTTAAATTTCCAGAAATGGCCAAAAACCACCAAAAAGACGCTAAAAATGGTCAAAAACGACCAGAATGCTTTAGGCATAAACGCGCTAATTTAGAGCTTTTTGCATTGCCAAAACCAGAAACGCGCTAAATCTAGCGCGAAACGCGCTAAATTGGTAAAACTGCCTAAGCATACAGACATTATTACTTTTACCAAAAGAATTCATCCATCAATATCGTTCTTTGTCAGCCACCATAACTGGATAGAGACGGATGAATACTAAGTATTTGGTTGGCCAAAAGGTTCGTCCGGTTTGTTAAAATGAAAGAATACTAATTTTACTTTATGGAACAACATATTTACCGTTATTTTCTGCCATCTTTCAGACAACTTCATAATCTCACCCTCTCAGCAAATAACTGCTCTAGATGCCTTTTGCAGTCTTGAAATCTTTTTCATAAAGAGAATTCTGTAAAGAACGGGATACATGATAATCTGAATGTGCAATATCTGCTGAATACAGCGGATAAGTGAGAACTTCCCAGCTAAACTGTAACAATGTTTGCCTGGTCACCAAAGAAACTGGTGGAATATTATACCCTTTTTTCCTAACTAATTCAGGACGCTTTTCGTTGATTGTTGCCTTCAGGCAGTGTTACCAGCTATGTCCGATTTCAGCCCTGATGTCCGATTAAGAATGTTAAGATCGGACATCCAAATTGTCCGATTTTAAGGCCCCACTCAGCGTTGCCAACTTAGATATTTTATATCTAAATTTAGATATTTTTTGTTGTTTTTAGATGTCGGATATCAGTTCTAGCCACTTTTAGCTATTTATTTTCATTATTGTGATAATAATCTAGCTACCTTTAGCCACTATTAGCTATTTATTTTAATTATTGTGATAATGACCTAGCTGCTTTTAGCCACTGTTAGCTATTTATTTTAATTATTCTGATACTAGTCTAGCAACCTTTAGCCACTATTAGCTATTTTAACCATCAATTTTTTTGTCCGTATTTGACAGATTTCGAGCAGAGATGAACATATTTGTCCAAGTTTGGGAACACTATTGTCCGTTTTGAGAAAACTGATCTGGCAACCCTGCCTTCAGGTCATTTAATTGGTAGCAGTATTTATTCAAATTAATCGTTTGGTTCTCCGGAAGTATCTCATTGTAGGGGACTTCCTTCCCTCAAGCCCACTATATACACAGCATATACACAGCATGGCCTTCTGTGAATAAAGAACGGCCTTTGGCACGGTCAGTGATGGTTCATTTCGCTTGCCTCACGATCTCTTGCGTTTTAAATTATTGTAAATTATTCACTTTTCATCGCCTGTCACAATTTGTTTAAAAATGGAACATTTGAATACGGCCCAATAGGTTTTCTTTCATTAAATTTGTGGAAGTCACACATCAAAGCGACTAGCTTAACCAAGCTAGTGCAAATGATTTTCAATGCTTGAGTTGGATATTTTGAGTATGTTGGCTCCATCTCCCACGTCGTATAACGTTGATTATTCTCAAGTAATGTATTGATTTGATCGCTATCAATCTCAATTGGTCTACCCGACCGGGGAGCATTGTTCAGCGACAAAATCTCCAGCGCAAAACTTCGCAAACCACTTTTTACACATTCGATCATTCACAATACCTTCACCATAAACTGGAGAAAATGTTGCTTATTTTCTTCCATATTGTTAGAATCGATAGACGAAAATACACCAACTTTGACAATTAAAAAAATACGCGGATATGACAGCTTTCACAATATAATCAAAAGCAATCCCTTTTTTTCAATGTAGTAAAAAATGAAATCTCCTAATGCCATTTAACGTGAAACATAGAACACATATTTGGTCAACCCAAATGAACAATGAATATGTCATGTTCATAGCAACAGACAGAAATAGATATCCACAGACTGAGACCGGAAATATGAGCAAAAAAATAGACAATTATTAGTTACGAAGTTTTGCTTGGTTTGGTACAAGGCTATAGATATGGAACACCTGGTGAGGATCGAACTCAAATGAATGCGTACTTTTCATCAATCGCGTTCTATACCATTTCAAACAATCATTTATTTTTCATTGAGTACCATTTCAAACTTTAATCTCTATAGCAAAATATTACAGGAATAATTGGTAAAAAATGATACATACAACAAAAAGGGCGCTTTTAGGGAGGAAGCCATTTCTTTTGAAATGATGAAATAACCCTGACCGTAAGTAACAAGGCTATAGATATGGAACACCCGGTGAGGATTGAACTCAAATGAATGCGTGATTTTCATCAATCACGTTCTATACCATGAATAAAATCATTTATTTTTCATTGAGTACCATTTCAAACTTTAATCTCTATAGCAAAATATTACAGGAATAATTGGTAAAAAAATGATACCTACAACAAAAAGGGCGCTTATAGGCAAGAAGCCATTTCTTTTGAAATGATGAAATAACCCTGACCTTAAGTAACCTTTTCAGTAACCTTGACTTATGAAACATCAAAAGAAAAGTAACCTTAAACAAGAAATTAACCTACTGACCGTGCAACTCAGATTTATCAGACTGAATGTAATGGCCTACGACGAGATGATTATTAAAAAATGTTGTCAAAGGCTATTATTAGTTGACCTGTATGAAATACTGAATGAAAATACATTACACACGTGAAAACGAATCATTTGACAGTGTAAAACACGAAAAGGCATTTGACGGCAAGATATTACAAGGGAAAGTCGGCATGTAACAACCGTCGGGCGTATCAAATCGCAAAACATTCAGCAGGGGAAAAAACAAGAACAAAAAAAACACAACCTTCTCTGCTGAGCGATTTCCTGAGATGTTTACCGCTCTTCTTATCAGTTAAAGACGTTTTATGTAGTTTTTGTATTTTTTTCTGAGGGTTCTTTCTCTATATCTCAGATAAAATGAAGAAATAAACTAAACTTTTTCGGTGTTGTCAAAAGTTAGGACATTTGTTGAAAGTCTCTAGTCTCCGCCTATGAAAAAGAAAAGCACACACTTTTGAAGTTAATATTTGTGTTTAGTTTCCGTGGTTGGAGAAATATGACCCCCCCCCCCAAAAAAAAGAAACAAACAACAACAACAACAAACACACACACACACACACACATCTTTAAGAATTTTCGCCTTTACGCAAAAATCATTTGAGAAAATGGACATCAAATATAAGCAAGCAAGCATCTTTTTCTCATCAATTTTCGGATTTATTTTAAAATCGATATCCGATTTATTTATTTTGTGATACTTTTATGCGATTAAAAACTACATTTAAAGAACACATTTGCAATATGAGGCCAGGTAAAAGCATCTACCCAAGATAATGTGTGTGACGGAGAGGTGTTAAGAATAACTTTCCAAAGTTCTGACAACGACACTGGTTTGTTGAGATGTAACATACAACTAGAATTATAATGGGTAGTGACATTTGGAAAGGTGTGTCTAAGGAGGTAGTAGTTTGTTTTGGGGTGGGGTCGTTCACTTATGAAATGGTAGGGTGGGGCTTCTTATCACTCCCGCTTTTCTTCTGCTTCTTCTTTTATGTCCGCTCCTTTAATTACGGCTAAATTACAGCTGTCGACTTTTCAAATTGCACTTCACATCAGTGCATGTGTTTTTACTTACCCACCCCAATAGCTGAAGCCAATCCTCCTCCAGCCTCACTTCAAAGCCGAGTTGGGCATATAGTGGATTTTAACTATACTAAATTGATGATTAGTGGCGGTAAACACACCTTGACTTACTTTAAAATCATTAAATGTTTTTACTTACAGCACTTGGAATTCTTTAAAGGTCATGAACTTGGCAGATTTTTGCTCAACTTCAATAATGAACAGAGAATTAAAATGTGCTTAAGCAGTAAATTACATTTCCTCTATAGTTCATTTTTATTTATTTATCCCTTCTTAATCTATTTATTAATATGTGTAACTACTACCACCTCTATATTCCGGATCATGCCGTGTAGTGGGTTGAAAGAGATGGAGTGATGGAAACAATTTACACTGAAAGCAAAGAAGAATAAAATAAAGGGTAAAGAAGAATGGTAGTGAAGGAAAAATGAAAGAAAAAAGCAAGAAGAAACGATTATATCGTGGAAAATAATGATAGATAGATAAGAAGCTGTGGTTGGAGTGACATAAAATAAATAGATCTTTTTTATCGAGTTAAATATTTTTTTAAACCATGGAATTTCCACGGATACTGCTAGTAGACATAAATAAGCAATGAAATATGCCCAGTCAGTTTTGAGTGGATTTATATAGTTTGAGAATATTTGAGTCTTTATCAGTCAACCGTAGGGGATACAGCACTTTTGACTACATCACTTTAGCAAATATCAGTTTTGTCTAAATCACTTTGGTCTAAAATCACTTTTGTCCCAACAATATCTCCAAAAGTTCTCAATGAGTTTCAATGACATTTTGTTGAATGGTTGGCCATGGGCTAAGGAAGAATTGGTGAAATCTTGGGGTAGATCCAGGGATTTTTTCCGATTGAGAGATATTTTTTAATTAAATTTTTGGATGGATCCTGGAATTTCTTTCTTTTCAATCGAAAAAAAAATCCTTGGATGCACCCCAAAATTTCATCAATTCTTCCTTAATCAATGGTCCACCATTCGACAAAATGTCATTGAGATTCATTGAGAACTTTTGGAAATATTGTTGGGACAAAAGTGATTTTAGGTCAAAGTGATTTAGACAAAACTGATATTTGCTAAAGTAATGTAGACAAAAATACCATAACCCAACCATAGCAGAATGGTTAACAAACTTGCCTTGCAGACCACTTGTTAGTGTAGTGAATTTGATCCCCATTGGATGACCTATCAATGGGTCTTGTGCCAGACTAAGCTTAGTAAATATCTATCAGTCTAAGAAAAGCTGTCTGTGGTAGTATTGGCCATTCTTTTTGGTTACTTAGCATGTTGTGGTTGGAGATCCTGTACAATTATTATACCACCTCTTTTGAATGATCATCAACATATTCACTAAGAATATGCTTAATCAGTTGATCAACTTTATTACTGAGACTACAAAACTCACATACACATAGACACAGTGCAATGCAACATAATATCTCTTTAGTTTTTGAGAAATTGGGGTTTAGTCTGGTTTCACATTTTTGTAATAAATGGACTTAGTATAAATTCACTAACGGTTTAGATTTGCTTTTAAACTTCTGTTCTTTTGATGTCTTGAAATGTTTATTATGGCAGCCTGAGTGCAACAAATGATTTCATATCATTAGACAATCTTTTTTACTGATATCCTCATCTTTGTGATTTTTTCAGCTGGTCCAGTCTTCAGCCATCCTCAGTTGAACATGGCATCTGAAGAATAGTCTTAGCACTAACGATATTTTCTATAGTTTTGAGAAAGGTCATTAATATTC
>VCCN01005109.1:6900249-6910378 GCA_006491835.1 Architeuthis dux | reverse complement strand
TTTAAGTGAATAATAGATTATGAAGTTGAAAATCTCGCAGTCAGAAACTCATAAAAGAAAAAAGATACTAAATCATGGTCAAGTGCATTTGGCACAAGTTAGTATCTGTAAAATCATCTGTTATCATTAGCTATGCCACCTGGTCAAGGTTAATAAACAACAGTCTGTTCCTTGGGGAATTAGCACCTGGTGTTTCAGGTGTATTTTTGTATGAGTTACTAAAAAAAGATTGATCTGTTTTCTCTACAGTCACCTTTTAGATAACCAATTATACTTGATGTCACAAGTGAGAGCAAAGGGAAACAATTAAATATTATCTGTTCATTCACCTAATAATATTTTAGGTAAATAAATATTCAACTTCTATTGATGTTAGCAACAGCAAGAGTTAATAACAAATATGAATGTGGATGAAAGTAGTTCTTGCAAACAGTTTTATGATTTTTATTAGTTACAGCTGTCAGCTTTTATGCTGCTAGGTGGTATGAAATACAAGTGAAAACAGCAGAGATTGTTTGTGGTCTGCAAAGGAACATTACATGCTTTGATAACAAAACCTAATGATTTTATCCTACTTCGTTTTACTTAAAACAAATGAGATAATTCTAATAGCAAACACTACAGGTCTGGTTAGTCACTCAATAGAAACCATCATGTGACCAATGTCTTTTGGCAGCATGCCTTGTTGGGGGTGATCAGTTAAAAACATTGGAAAAAGGGGTGATCAATGAATAAATTACTTCTCCCGCCTTTTGTTGGTCGGTGATCACTAAAAAAAGTCTGAATTTTCAAAAAACAAGCGTTAATGCTGCCGGACACAAAGTAAGGGATCAATTTAGCATAAACTTACATTACAAATTGAACCCCCCACTAAAAACCTATTTAGGGAATGGGGATGTTCAGAAAACAAACAAAAACCTTTTTCTAGACATAATAAGGAGTAAATGTTAAAATTTTCAGTCCTCTAGGTGAGGCCTGTACATATGATATATACATACATACATACATAGCCAGCCAGAACAGCTTAAAATCTGAAGAAACCTATGTTGACAGTTTTTGGTGACAGTTTTGGTTGACGGTTTCTAATAACGCCCTATCACTAAGACCAGCACAAAAGAAGTCCAACTGTGTTGATCACTTTTGCGTTTGGTAGAAACATTATAATAACAGATGATAAAATGAGTTTGGTCAGTGGTAATTCCAGAATTTGGAGACCTCCTGATGAGAATGAAGAAATGGAAACTGAAATGGAAATGGTATTGTGACAAGATTAACTGGATTACCATCCTTGACAACCAGTTAAAGACATAAAAAAGGGAGAGGCAGATTACATTAGTGAACGTTTTACACACTGGCTAAAGAGAATTCCTATTTATCTGATCGCCCACTAGAACAGAATGTGACACAAGGTCGGTTTTAATGTGGGGATACCCACACGCGAACATGTGGGCAGGAATTCCTCAAAGATTCTCTTATTCCTCGCAATGGTGGTCGCAGGGACATTAGAGCTTCTGATATTGAAATTCCAGGATGTATCCTAAGCCCCACAGACCCGGCTTCCATCTGGTCCTTTCTATAAGTATGGAATATAAAATATAAATGTAAATATATAATATATATAAATATATTAATATAAAAAAATATAAAAATAAAAATATAAAAGAACCAGCTAAAGAGAATTAAGGTAGATGAATGGAACTTTTATGATTTTTATTTCAATTTTTATCCTGTGACCTTATCATCTTAATAAGAATTATACTTGATTTTTTGTCTAGATTAAACTCTCTATAAATCTTTTAAAGAAAGATTTCAACAAAAAAATAACATAGTCTTAGAGATGCAGAGACATCTCCTGTGTTGCTGCAGGGGAACAAATTTTGTCAAACTCCAGTCCAAGTCTGGAGTTGACCTTGTGTTTCTGTCGTAACAAGAACAAGAACTAGAACAATCCTCACCAAATTTAGGGGAGTGAACTCTTCACTGTCGGTCTGTTTCTTTAAACGAAACTGATATGTACAATTAACATTCCCCTATTGTGATTTGAAATTACGAACAACTAATTGGTAGTCGGCTCCCTTACCGGCTGAGCTAAATTGATAAGTCATACATATCTACAAAAAAAAAAAATAAAAAGTGCTTATTTCATTCTAATAAGTGAATACATTTATACTAAAAAATATATATTTTTATAATTTTTTCATTTATTATATATACAATCGGAATAAAAGTAGGAGTGGAGTTTGACCCTGCAGCAGCCAGGCTTGTTAAGCCATCTATTCATCAGATCTATGTATTTAAAGTCTTTTTTTTCATAACTGATTACATAAATTATTCTTCCTTATGTTGGAAATGCTAATTTTTTTATTTCATCAAGTAAATATATAATAGAAATCATCTTAATGGATGTTTTTTTACGAAGGAATGATTTGTAATGCAAATAAAATAATGAAGATGTCATGAAACTGCAAAGAACTTATATGTACTGTGTCAATCATCCTTTGACATTATTTATAAAAACTGGGTATATTTGTTTAGGGTCTGGTTCATCTTATCGAAAATCAGCTTGCCGAAGTCAGTTTTACCGAACCTTGATTGGTCACTTGTTTTCAGAGTTTATTATTTTCCAAAAACACTGGTTAACTTTTTTTTCTCTAAAAATACTGCGATCGGGGTATGTTAATGTTTACAATTTATGAAAACAAAAGCATCTAATGTAAATCTGATATTTATTTATGATAAGATTTAGATAACAAATATTACCATTTGCAATTTGTCATCATATTTTTTGTCAAACTCTAGTCAAAGTTGGAGTTGACTTTGTTTTCCCCCTATAACAAGAACAAGAACAATCCTCACCTAATCTAGTAAACTCTTCACTGTTTGTCTATCACGTCATGTTAAACCAAACTGATATATAAAATTAACATTTCCCTACCGTGATTTGAAATCACGACCAAGTGATTGCTAGGTGGCTCTCTTACCAACTGAGCCAAACTGACAAGTCTTATATATCTACAAATTTATTTATTATATATACAAAACAGAAGTTACAGTAATCATCTTCAGCCGGAATAGTTGAGTTTGACCCTGCAGCAACCAGGCTTGTCTTTATTCTCTCCCTTTTGGTAATTTTTATTTTAGCTCACATCATATTAAGAATTATTTTAACCTTTGACAGAATTAAGTTACTTTGAAAGAATAGGAGCTCAAGATACTGATTAAGCAAGATAATTAATTTTCATCTTAAGAATTGTGTACCATGTTATTTGCTGCCTCTGCCTTTTAATCACTTTTGGAATCCAATATTATTTTAGATGAGGTCCAGAAGTCATCAGTCTCTTTCTTTTTAAATGAATATCATTTGAACATAGTAACTTCTCGGGTATTAGAAACCATCAACCAAAACTGTCACCAAAACTGTCACCAAAACTGTCACCAAAACTGTCAGCATAGGTTTCTTCAGTTTTCAAGTTGGTCTGGCTTGCTGGTTATGTATGTATGCATGTATGTATCACATGTACAGGCCGCAATGGAGCTAGAGGGCTGAAAATTTAAACATTTACTCCTTATTATGTCTAGCCAAAAAGTTTGTTTTTTTAAAAATCCCAACCTAAATAGGGTTTTAGTGGGGGCTTCAATTTGTAATGTAAGTGTATGTTAAATTGATCCTTTAGTTTGTGTCCAGCAGTATTCAAGCTTGTTTTTTGAAACTTATTCATTGATCACCACTTTTCCATTTTTTTAATTGATCACCCCCCCAACACGTCATGCTGCCAAAAGACGATGGTCATGTGACGGTTTCTATTGAGTGAGCAACCAGACCTGTTATCATTTATCTTTTAAAGTGCTTGTAGAAAACAAATTTGCTGATGAATCTTATGACTTATAATCTCTGTTTTATACTATGGAAAAACAGCATTAAACATGGGATGAAGAGTGTGTTTGTTTATGTGACTATGTTAATACAATCTGAACAAGGCATGGGCATGAAAACTTAGACAATGTTAAAAATGTTTTCTTTCAGGCTAGTATTCCAACTTAATAATAATAGCAGAAAATATTGACAGACGAACTCCAAATCAATTAATATATTCCAACATGAAATCTAATAAAAATGTACACAGCAACCATCACGTGACCAATGTCTTATGTTGTTGGGGGTGATCAATTAAAAAAAGGAGGTGATCGATGAATAAGTTACTTCTCACTCTCTTTTTATTATATCACTAAAAAGTCCAAATTTTCCAGAAACAAGCGTGAACACTGGGCACAAACTAGGGACTAATTTAGCATAAACTTGCATTGTAAATTGAACCCCACATTAAAAACCTATTTTGGGGGAATTTTCAAAAACTTTAAAAAAAACAAAAACAACTTTTTTTCTAGACATAATAAGGAGTAAATGTTAAAACTTTTAGCCCTCTAGATCCATTGGTGCAGCCTGTACGTGATACATACAGACAGCCAGACAGCCAGCCAACCAGCCAGACCGACTTGAAAACTGAAGAAATCTATGTTGACATTTTTGGTGACAGTTTGGTTGACAGTTTCTAATAAAACCTTTTCTATTTTTCTAAATCAGGATGTAAGCCGCTCAGTATGTATTAGATCAGGAAATAATCTTTCACTATATCTTTAGAGTTAATAGATGATATAAATATTCTAGGTTGATTCCACTTTGCAAAGGTTGCAACTATGGTCTTGTTCTTTGAATGTTTTTGTTTGTCTCCACAGAAGTTGTTGTGCACTTTATTAGAAGAAGCATATTTAATAAATGTTGGGGGTGGGAAGTGAAAAAGAAATGATTTTATCTAATTTATACATCTGCTGGAAAAATGGATGGCACAGTCTGATAAAATGCCAAATTGCTGCCAGTGAAAGAGATAGGCTCTGGAGAAATCTATTTCCTCTTCTCAAGTGCAGGTCATAACTTAGCAATGGCATGTTGACTTGAAATGCACACCAGGCCAAAAATCTGTCATGGGGCAGATGTCAGAAAGCAGAAAATATTTAGCACGGTCATCGTCACTATCTCTCGTAATGATAGAAGAATAAAGCATTATTATCATTGCTATCACTGCTGCTAGTAGGAATCTACTGAATTCAGCTTAGTCTAACATAAGAGGTTTTTTATGAAGGTTATGTAGTACAAATCTCTCTGGGATGGAAACACTTGCCAAACACATGCCATAGGGCTAGCCCCAGGGTTCTTGGTGCCTCGACAAACTGAACTTCGGCACCCTATGTGATGACTTGGGCTTCGAAGTCACAAAGTCAAACAATATATATAAAAGACAACCTACTTTTTTTTCTATGTAGAAACACAAGGTGATCAGTCAAGTTCTGAGGTTCGTCTGTTTCTTCTTAAGTATTAGCATTAGTTAGTGGCTTTAGTACAGGTTAGTAGTTGAGACAATAGGGAGGAAAAATAGAATAGAGTCTGGTTAACATTTAGAAGATTCACTGATCTTTAGATATGCTTGATTAAGAGATGCCAAAATAGGTGCGACCAGCTTTGTTCACAAGCAGACTGCATGCTCTTGGCTTTACCTAAAAGCCTGGCAAACTCGAGATGCTGAGGTTGACTCCAAGGTCAACTGTCTAGACAAGCAGGAAGTGCTTCTGAAATTAGCACAAGCCAACTCCTGTTGTCCAGAGGTCATGGCACCCTAGAAAGTATTTAACTGTCAGATATTCCTGAAAAAGCTGACTTCACATCAGGGAACTTTCTTATTTTGACTTTTTTCATTCTGTTTAATTTATTCATTTTCTCATTTTTCCATTTGTATTTGGAAAGTCCTATTGTCTCAGAACTTGGCTCCCTGGGCAACTGCTCAGGTTGCTGGTACCTAGGGCCAGCCCTGATTTGCCATGGAATTCATTTTTTGAAATCTTGTTCTTAGGATTTAAGCTTTGAATGTTGATATCAGTGTGCCTAGCAAAGCATGCCTGTTTTTGATACTAGTAATTAGTATTGACAACCTACCTATATTTAATAGGACAATCTTATATTTCAACACATATATCCTATATTAACTCGTAAATGTCCTATATTCTGATAATTTGTTTTGAATTGCATTTTATTGAATTGTTGTCCAAAAATTCTCGCTTGCACCGCTTATTGATCAAAATTACATGCGTCATTGCTTGCTGAGTAAAATTAGCTACACTACATTAATTATTAATATATTATTTTTCAAATCTTTTGTGTTATGAAGTACATCAATCAACAAATCTTTTTGTTTAAAAATGGCAATTTTTCAGATATGTTCATATTATTCCTAACTATTTAAGCATTCTCTTTAAAATTTAAAGCCTATTTTAATACATTATCGGGATCCGCCTAAACCCTGGGATGCTTCGCGAGCTTCCCACCCAATCCTACATTTCCATTTTCAAAAGTTGGTAGCCCTTCTAGTAATATCAATACCTTTATTCCTCCCCTGCATTCTAATACTATTATAACTGTTACTACTGTTATTATTACCCCCACTATTTTCTTTAGAACTTACTAAATTTGGCTTCAATCCTTTTGGGGGATTAATGCTTGCATAAAAGTGTTAGGATTAACATCATTATAAAATAGGAGAGATCAGGGAGAATTAATAGAAATGTTTAAGATTATGCGTGGTTCAGAAGTAGTAAACCGTGATGTATTTTTTACTAGAAGGGGGTACAAGGGACTGAGAGACCACACATATATGGTAGAAGCAAATAGAAGTAGATTGAATATCAGAAAATTCCTTTTTAGCAATAGAGTAGTAGGACTTTGGAATAGATTACCGGAATATGTAGTGCTATCAACAGCTGTAAATGATTTTAAGAAGAATTATGATGTTTATGACACTACCGCAAAAGTTTAGACATTGTGTAAATATGATTGTTATGATGTGTGCTTGTGTATACACAATTTGTATACTTTTTTCACACTAAAAGGTTTAAGGCCCTAGACATTGTGTAAATATGATTGTTATGATGGGTGCTTGTGTATATACAATTTGTATACTTTTTTCACACTAAAAGGTTTAAGGCCCTAGACATTGTTTAAATATGTTTGTTATGATGTGTGTTTATGTATATAAGGATGATGATGTTCATTCCTGAGTATCTCATGATGGAGCAATGGTTTGCAATGTAGTCTTCTATTGCTACTGTAAGGAGTTCAATCCTCACTGGATGCCTCACACTTGTAGCCTTGTACCAGACTAAGCTAAGCTTAGTAAATATAGGTGCCTTGCCATGTATCAGTGGTTACCAAGCTAGTCTCACAGACCATTACTACTTTAGTGAGTTCTATCCTCACTGGGTGCATCATATTTGCAGATTTGTGTCAGATTAAGAAAACCTTAGTAAATAAGAATGGCTGAGATAATAGTGTATTTCTCACCAGTTCTGGAGGTTCAAGCTCAGGTAAAAGCCAGGATTTTGTATGTGTCAAGATGGTCAAGGCAGTCAAGCTGAGCCCACTTGGAAGACTGAAGCAATATAATCTTCCATCACCCACCTCTGACATTTGGCTGTGTGTCAGGCTAAAGCTAAGCTTAGTAAAGATCTAATATGATAATTTCTATTAATACATCTTAGATCTACAACTGTACTTCAATTGTCACTGCTTCTGCCAACAAGATTGGGCAATTTGAAGATTTCAAACAGAACAGTTAATCTGAAGAGCAGTTTTGTAGAATCAGAATTAGATCAACAAGAAAGATAAATATTTTGATACTGAAGAAGACGAAGAAAAGACATTGAAATATTCAACTTTCAAATCTTATTTGTTGAAATTTTTCATATCTGAAAGAATATTCCTATAAATTTTATTCAATATATCACTAGCAACTTTACCACAATAAATGCTGTTACAACCAAAATAATAATAAATAATATTAACATACTGTGACATCTATTACCATCATTTCTACTACTAAAATCTCAACAATTGTTTTTACTGTCATTTCTCTATTACTACTCGTGCCCACCACCACTACTCGTGCCCTGGCCCTATGGAAATGTACAAAATGTTAGCAATCCCTTTGATGAAGTGTTACCCTTGCTTGATTTATGTTAGTATAAACATGAAAGCCCTTTATTTTTTGATGATATGAACATCTTGACAGTTTGTTTTGTGAGAGGTGAATGTTTTATGAAGAGACAGGTTCACATGGCCTAATGTTGTTTTGTTGACCCGTTACAGGTTTTTTTTTTCTTTTCCTTTTTAAAAAAAATAAAATTTCTCTCTGCCCCAAATTCACAACACAGAATGCTTGGACAAACAGATCAAAGTACAAATGGTTAGGATTAAATGCTCTTTTACAGTGATAGGAGTGGAACATTTTTTCAAAGCTTTGTTTGATGACTTTTTTCAAAGCTTTGTTTGATTATTTCTGTTATGGTAGCACAACAAGACTAGTGCAAGTAAGATATTTGTTAAATGACCATTACTGTGCGTATTTATTTTAAAACTAGTAATTTTTTAAATGAACTGGTGCATGCAGATTCATTGAAATATCTTATTACAAATATATTTACTATTTTACTATGTGTGTATTGTTTTCTTTCTTTGCTATAGATGTCTAAAATACATGAGGGAACTGATTGCAGTTCTCTTGAAGGGTTCAAGACCAACATTGGGAAAGTTTTAGTGTTAAACTCACTACATTGACAATGTTCTGGGAGACGAGGAAGCAGGCACCTATACATTCATATGTATATAGGTACACATATTTGTTTAGGACATGTTTGGTGGCTGAGATAGTTGTGCATTTTCTACTGCTGGCAATGGTTGGTATTTGAGTCCTGGATTTTGATGCTAATGTCAAGGCAGGGGAGCTGTCTCTACCAAGAAGATTGGTATAACGCAATCCTTCTTAGTCCAAGAGGTGGGGGCCATTTAATTAAAAAAAAAGCACCAGATGTTTTGTTGCTTTTTAAAAAAAGTGTGTACCTTGGGGAATTTGAAATGGGTAGTCTTAAGTTTGACCAGTGGTGGGTGTGGGCGGTATTAACCATTTTCCATCGTTTTGTGACTGCTTCTTCAAAATTATGGGGAAGGCAAACATAAAAGGCTCTTTCTGACAATATATTCAATGCAGAACTTGTTATTGAATTGTCTTTCAATGATATAAGAATTATGCAAATTGGGTTATTATTGAGGTCAGTAGGGGTCAAAAGGTCACTGACCTCCTATTTCATAGAAAATTGGATATCTTTGCAATTAAAGTTCTTACTTGCCCCTGCATTGATAGAGAAACACAAAAAACACCAATGGTTCAAACTAGGGTCATCTGGGCAGTTTGGGAAAAAGGTTTGGTTCAATTTGATATAATGCAGTGGTCATAACATTTTTTTGAAGTTAGGTCTTTTTTTGCAAAGTTACATATTCTCTCCATCATGTGACCATGTGCCAAACTAAACTCAGATTTGTTTGTATCTATCTATCTACACACACACACACACACACACACACTAATGAACTTAAAAATAGGATATCTCTAAGTTAACATACTGAAATTCCATGGAAAATGATCCTGAGGTATCTAAGAAGAATTTTCAAAGAATTGTCTTTAAGTATAACTCTTAGTCATTTCTATTTATCTGGTATATTCATTCTTTGACTCTACTTACCAATATAAGTGGGCACACTTCCTTAAACCCAAAACCCGATTGGCATCTGATGTGAGAATAAGCATTTAGTGATGGAGTTAAGGCATACATAAGGAAAAGTAATTTGTAGGAAGGATTTAATTCCCCTTTAGTATGCTGTTCTATAACATCCGGAAGGTAAAATTATGACATTATAATTGTTGTGCTGACTTAAGCTTCTGAAAGCCATTACAGTGTGTGGATATTCATCATAATTATTGTCAACTTTTCTTGAGTCTTTTTGACAAGCCAGACACCACACACAGTTTGCAATGTTGTCACGGGGAAGACATTTGCTGAGCATTTCTTTTTGTGATTTTCTAAAGAACTTCCTGATCGGACTTGCAGACTGAGTTGAACAAAGATTTCTTACATTTCTGGTCACTTTTCCACATCACTGCACATGTAAAAAGCAGCTACTGTCTGCCATATATGACATTGAGGATTTTCTGAATCATATACAACAAAAAATATGTTTTCATAAATGTTA
>VCCN01005109.1:6742649-6753137 GCA_006491835.1 Architeuthis dux | reverse complement strand
TTTTTTTGTTTTTTCAAAATTCCTGCCGCCTCCAATTACTTTTTTTAGAGGGGATTCAGTTTACAATGTAAGTTTATACTAAATTGATTCCTAGTTTGTGTCCGCATGATTTTTGAAAATTCAGACTTTCTTTAGTGATCAGCAAAACGGTTTCTAATGAGTGACTAAACAGACCTATCTAATATATTTATTATGATTTATATGTTATATCTAACTATATGAATACAGAGCGGTAAATATAGATATATTTGTAAATGTTTCCTTAATTATAGGTGGGTTAGTTATGTATTTCTCATTTGCACCAGTCGTCAGTATTTGGGTCACAGTAAAAAAAGGCAGGATTTCAAATGTTGATTTTACTAGCAGGTAGTCCCACGCCACTTGGAGGATTGGTGCAACACAATCTTCCCTGTTTCCCACCATCTGGCCTTGTGCTGAACTAAGCTAAGCTCAGTAAATCAATTACTATAAAGATTGTGAATGTTTGTTTGTTATCAAAAAAATCTGAAAAAAAATGTTTAATTTTCTGTGTCAGAGTTTGAACTCGGTCAGCCAAATCCATTTTCCATGCCAATGGATTTGGCGGACCGAGTTCAAACTCTGACGCAGAAAATTAAACATTTTTTCTTTTAGTTCTATCTGCTTTCAATCTATTAGACCTTCAGACCTTGTCAGTTTTGTGAAAAAATTTAAAGGTTTTCGGGGGTGGTGGTTCTATTTACAATATAACTATAATGCTAAACTGGACCCTTACTTCTCTTTCGTCATGAGAAACCATGCATGTGGATTTTTCTTTCTCTCAGTGCTTATGCCAGTTTGGTTGTATTTTTTTAAAGGAATCTGACCCTAACCCGACAATAAAATATGTTTTTCTTTGAGAAAAAACCCTACCCTTACCCCTAAACCAAAGCCCAACCCAAACACGACAATAAAACATAGGCACTATTTAAATCTGATGGTTTGCTCTGATGTGCGAACTACTAACGCCAAAAGTGAGCACATGAATTCTCAGTTTTGAGTGAAATGAATTTATTAAGGTTTTAGGAGGGGCTATGCAGGCCTGTCCGAGGGTGTGCTTGGGCCTGCGCGGGTCTGTTTAGAAGTGTGTGCAGGCCTGACCTTTGTGCGTGCATCCCCACCTGCCTTCTTATTTAATTTTATGAAATCTCTATAAAATATCGTTGGCTTTCTGTGTTGTCATATTTTAATTTTTTTTCCCCGGGCAGTGCCAGATATACCTGCTAGTATCTATATGTATATATATGGATACCATATATGCTGGACTATAAGTCAAATGGTTTACAAGGGTATTTGGTTGACTATCATTCAATGCAACTCATCCAAGCCCCACAACTGCCCATATTGAGCTTCGCTAGATGGCCCCCTAGTCATAATACCAGTGTATTGGACGCAGTGTAATCATTACACCACTACAAGGTGCTCTTCTTAACATATATATATATATATATATTTGTACATATGCACTCATATCTAGGTACATGCAGGCACACACACACGCACACGCACACACATATATACACATATGTACGTATATGAATATATACGTATATCATATGCATTGTATATGTGTATCTATCTATCTCTGCATATATAAGCCCAGAATATTCAAACATATATTTGTACATCATATCTAAATAGGTCTATATATATTCATATGAATGAATAAATAATTTAATAAGTATATTTGTGCTTATGCATGCTTATATGAACCGACAGATGTATGGATAAAATATATGTGCATGGGTCTCATAAATGTATATAAATTTATACTATAAATTCATGCATCTATGAGACACACACACACACACACACACGCGCGCACGTGGCTAATTTATGTCCGTACACAAAAACATACATAGGAGCTCCCGTTCCAAAGTTCCAAACATGAAGATGTCAGTGGGACCCACACGTGTGCTGGGCCGAGATAGCCGTGTGTGTGCATTGCAATTGCTCCCTGAACCCCCAGACTCTACACTAAAAGGGCCTGCCCGGCTATAATCAGCCTCGCTGCCAGCAGCAGCAGCAGCAGCAACAGCAGCAGCAGTGGCGTCTCGAATGTAAATAGGCAAGGGATTCTTGTTGGTGTTGGTGTTACAAGCTAATCAATTCCCTTATACCTTCATATGTCCCCTTTTTTGTGTTGCATTGGTCTGTGCGTACGTGTGTGTGTGTGCGTGAGAGAGAGAGGGAGAGAGAGTAGAGAGAAAGACAGACAGACGGTGAGAGAGAGAGTGTGGTACAGTTTTTAGGACTACTTTAGGCATTAATGTGTGTGTATGTGTACACAAGAGAGAGAGTGGGAGAGAGAGAGAGTGGGAGAGAGAGAGAGAAAGACAGACAGAATCAATTTTTTAGGTACGTTAATGTGTGTGTGAGAAAGGGAGTGTAATGAAAGAGAAAGATAGTAAAAGGCAGACTACAAGAGAGAGAGGGAGAAAGAGAGAGAGAGTAGAGAGAAAGACAGACAGACGGAGAGAGAGAGAGTGGGACCGTTTTTAGGAGAATTTTAGGCATTAATGTTTGTGTGTGTGTGTAAAAGAGAGAGAGAGAGTTAGGGAGAGAAGGAGAGAGAGAGAGAGAGAGAGAGAGAGATACAGAAAGAGCGCGAGAGAGAAAATGTTTATATCTGTAATTTGCATGCATACGTGTAATGAATAAGTTATGTGTTTATCAGTATATATATGTGTGTGTGTGTGTTTGTGAAAAAATGAATTATATACATAATGAATATTGTGTACAGTTATCCATACAGGCATGCTCATGTGTGTGTATATACGAGAAAATGAAAATCTTTGTGTAGTTGTCGTAGATATGTGCATTAATCTTTGTGTGTTTGTGTGTGTGTTTAGTTGTGTTTGTGTGTGTGTGTATGTGCGTTCATAATGAATTGATATTTGTGTACAACATATTGCTAAATTGCACGCGTATCTGCATCTGCTATTGTTAAGAATAAATTATTTATACATATTAATCTATATTGATGTGTGTGTATGTATATCTTCATATATACAAATGTATATGTCTATAAAATATATATATATAGGTGCATATGTATTGTGTGTGCATGTATACAGGTAGTACGTGTATTCACTTACATAGATGTGTATGCAATACATCTGTCAGAGATCTATGAGTATCAAATGTGTATGTATATATTTATCATTTAGACATAGATGTGTATGCGAGTATGTGCATGTATACAGATGCAGATATGTGTATGTATTTTTAAAAGCATGTAATTGTGTATATGTATGTAGGTTTGACATGAATGCGAGCTAGACCATCTATACGTGTGTATGTGTGTGTTAACAGTGAATTTCAATAAAATCTGTGATCACAAATGTATGTAATATGTAAAATCTACATAGGTAAATGTACATATACATAAGTAACTACATTATTCACTGCTACCCACAACACTGGTTTATTGCTGGGTTTAGGTGTTCTGAAATTTGTATGTATCTATGTATCTATCTGCACTTCACCTGGCCCTAACCATTCATAGTAGAAACTTGAAATTTTGCATACACGCTCCCCTCAATGAGTAGGGAAAATGTTTTTTGAAAATTCCCCCTAAATAAGTTTTTAGAGGGCGGTTCAATTTGCTATGTAAGTTTATGCTAAATTGCTCACTCCCAACACAGCATATATGGGTGGCGCTGATTCCTAATTTCCCTTGGAATGCTAGTTTGTGATTAAAGTGAAACAAAATAATATTGTATATATGCACGTATGTGTGTGTATATGCAAATGAATGAATTGGACCTGCAAGTGTGTAAATTTTCAGCTGTGGATAAATGCAAAAATATATAAATCATTGTAATCATGTGTGTGTCTCTGTGTGGGTGGGTGTCACACCGAATATGTAAATAATTGTACACATTTTTGCAGGTGTGTTTTTGTTTATGCATTTCTATGTGAATGCCTTTCTATGCAAAAATATATCAATAATTCTACACACTTTTTGTGTGCATATATTTGTTTAAGCATGAGTCTACCTTTCTAGTTATGAGAGAGAGAGAGAGAGAGAGAGAGAGAGAGAGAGAGAGAGAGAGAGAGAGAGAGAGAGAGAGAGAGAATGTGTGTGTGCGTCCAAGTTAGACATGCAAGTATATGATTGTAAAATTATTGCCTATGGATCAGTCCCCCTGAAATCCTGTCATCTATTAGAAATACATCCTAAAAAGAGAAGTGAATTCTGGGAAGCTAAAAGCATCTTATTTATGTTTATCTTCAACTGCTTACAGTCCGTGCGGAGGGGCTTATATTTAAGCCTTTTTCTAACAATGCCAATAAAATGGTTATGTTCAAAATTACTTTGTCCAATGCATGAAGACTTTTTAAAAGTCCTCATCTTTTTCCATATCCGTTTGTTCAATGTCATTTCTGGCCGTACACCAAACTCACAGAAAGTTTTGCTACTCCTAAATTCAAAGATGTTTTGTCAGTGGTTGAAAATAAATATAATATAAATACCAGAAACCCCTGATCAGAGCGGTTCCGATTAGCACGTTTTTGATTAATGCACTAACAATCTTTGGCAAAGTAGGACGACTTAACTGTCAAAAATGCATTGTATCATAAGGACTGATTTGACTGATCACCGCTAAAGAAGCTAACATTTCTTTTTACTTTCGTACTGCAATGACTGTTTGAGTTTGAGTAAAAAACGATAACTTTATTTTATTGTATTTTTTTATTAAATCAAGTATTGTAAACCATTTTTATTAATTTTTGACTACTATTTACCCTCATCTTAATTTTTGTAGTTTTTAAAAAAATCACAATGTGTAAAATGGTTTAATGAATAATAATAGCTTTTTTACTAAAACCAAATTGAATTGTAATTGAAAAAACAACTAAAAGTTAAGATGAAGGTAGATAGTAGTTAAAAATTAATAAAAATGGTTTACAATAATAAAATAATCGATCGCTTTTTTACTAAGGCCAAAACAATAACACTGCCTTACTGAAATTGGGATTAAACAAACTAAAAATTAGGATGAATGTAAATAGTAATCAAAAATTAATAAAAATGGCTTACAATAGTTGATTTAATAAATAAATAATTGTTTTTTACTAAAGAATTGCTGTATGAAAGTCAAAAAAAGTTATCTTCTTTAGTGATGATTGGTCAAATCAGTCCTCATGATGCAATGCATTTTTAATGGTTAACTCAGCTACTTTGCCCAATTTTTTATTGAAAATATCGAATACAGCCTCAAAATTCAACAAGTGCAATAATTAAAGGCTAATTCCAAATAAAATTTAGATTGTGATAAAATAAAAAAATAAACTATTCTACTAGTTCACAATCTCTTGTCTACATCAGGTGAGAAAAAATGTTATTTTCTTCAGAAAATTAACCATCTTATCACTGTGTTAGTGAAGTATAGTGTTTTATGTCTGCATTGGTAATATACATTTTTCACCTTTTAATGACTATACAGTCTAAATGTTTTTTTCTTAAACTATTCCACTCTTCTGATTATGACAGAACAGGTAGTTTATTTCTGTTTAAACTTTAATACTCTTAGGATTTAATGCTTGGTGTCACTTTCTTATTATAATGACAGACTGCTTTGAACACTGTTTCTGGGTTTAGGTTATTCATATGTTCTGACATGTATATGTATCTATATGTATCTATGTATCTTGTCTTTGCCCAGCTTTAACTGTTCATAGTAGAAACTTGAAATTTTGCACACACACTCCCTTCAATGAGTAGAGAAAATGCTTTTTTTGTTTTTTGAAAATTCCCCCCACCGAAATAGTTTTTTAGCAGGGTTTCAATTTTTAATGTAAATTTATCCTGATGCCTTAGTTTGTGTCTGGCCATATTCACACTTGTTTGTTTTATTTTAAATCATGAATTTATCGTTCAAAATTTACTGGTAGGATTTTCATCAAGGTAACTTAATATTACCACCACCGTTGCTTAATTTACAAGGTAAAAAGAAACATATATAGGTGATGGTGATTCATAATTTCCCTTGGAATGCTAGTTTCTATTGGATTTACTTCAACACTTGAAAAAATTGGTTAATTTATTAACTCTACAACATTGATTCTATAAAAAATCAAATGGAATATTGTATACAAATTTGTCATCATTGTTACTTTGAAAATCTTTTAGATCCACAAATTGTGTTGCTTAAAACCAGATCCCATTTGATCTGAGAGTCCAGCGTAGTTTATTTTGTCTGTTCCCTTTAAACATTTTTGCATGTAGTTATTGAAACTCAAATTAAATATCTGCTACATGAATCCTATGATTCCTCTAAACATCTAGTAAAATTATGGTGCTCTGTTATGCAAAAGTCCACATGCCTTGATTCTTATCACAACTTAATCAGTTTTGACAATAGCCCAGAGAAAAGTAAAAGGACATCTCAGATTATCAGACTCTGTCAACATGAGTCTGGACATACAGATTCTATTGGCTAAACATACTTTGTCTTATGTTTTCAAAGTACATTTTTTCCTGCTGTCTTACTTATGTTATTAGCTTTCTGAGTTCTATTAGAAACCGTCAACCAAAACTGTCACCATAGGTTTCTTCAGTTTTTGAGTTGGTCCGGCTGGCTGGCTGGCTATGTATGTATGACGTGTACAGGCCGCACCAATGGTGCTAGAGGGCTACAAATTTCAACATTTACTCCCTATTATGTCTAGAAAAACACTTTTTTTTTAAAATTCCCCCCTAAATAGATGTTTAGTTGGGGGTTCAATTTACAATGTAGGTTTATGCTAAATTGATCATTTAGTTTCTGTCGACTTGTTTTTTTTAAAATTCAGACTTTTTTTAGTGAGTACTGCCCAACAAAAGGCAAGAGAAGTAACTTATTCATTTATTACCCCTTTTTCCAATTTTTTAATAACCCCCAACATGGCTTGCTGCCAAGAGACATTGATCATATGATGGTTTCTATTGAGTGACTAACCAGACCTGTGTTTCTTTTTTGATGATTGTAGTCTCAGCATAAAAAATAGCATATAACAGGACATTGTGTTGATGAACAGGCAGAAAACTTTAACAAACATAACAGAACAAACTTTGTTGTAATGTTTTATAATTATCCCATAAGGCAACACAAGATGCTTATATCGACTAATGAACATTCTTTTCTGTTTGGATTTCTTCTAAAAATACTATTCACTGTTTGCCAACAATACTCATTTTGATATCGTCTTTGTGTCTATTCTATTTTATTTGATTGTGTCCAAATCACTAAAAGATGCCAATGTTGTCAATTGCTTTCATAAAGGAAAAACAGGAGAATATAGTAAACATTTTATAAAATTCTCTTGTTGGTTTCTTGTTCTTTAGTTTTGATTGGTTCAGTGTTAGTCCAGGATATGGTGAGATAAATTGCCTGTGAATCATCCACCCTGACTGACAGTATTAGAACAGATTAAGATTGGGATCAGTTGATTCGATATTTTAACTTTATTTCACATTAGAATTAGAAATGAAAACAACTTTTTTAGCTGCTATTGTCATTTTCTATAACAACAATTGAAAAATTCCAATTATCACTTTCCCTTCAGAATATTTAGTTTGGATTTATCTTGGATTTACATATATATCATCATTTTTGATGGCACATGGTACACTCGTATAAATATATAAATTACCTCTGTCAATGTTTGTTGGTTGGTTTGTTTGTTGGTTGGTTCATCTGTTATATGCTCGTGACTGTCCACACAATATCTCCAAAAGTTCACAATGATCAGTCAGATTTTCTGGAAGGATGGACAATAGATAGAGGAAGAACTGTTTTGGAGTGGATCCACATACAATTATCACCCCTACGTCATAGTTATATGTCTAAACCACATAATATTGCCAAATATTTTTCCTGTTTGCAAGATATCTCCAAAAGATATCAATGAATTTCAATCAGATTTTTTGGAAGGGTGGACAATAGGCCAAGGAAGAACCGATTATGTTTCGGAGCGGATCCATGCACAATTACCTCCCCTACGTCGTAGTTATATGTCCAAACCACATAATTTCGCCAAAATTTTATGTCTGTCCACACAATATTTCCAAAAGTTCTCAATTAATTTCTATGAAATTTTGTGGAAGGGTGGACAATAGGCTATGGAGGAAGTGATTACATTTTGCGCTGGATCCATGTGCTATTACCTCCTTCTTGTCGTAGTTATATGTGCACACAACATAATATAACCAAAGGTTAATGTCTGTCCACACAATATCTCCTAAAGTTCTGTATGAATTTCTATGATATTTTGTGGAAGTGTGGGCCATGGGCTATGGAAGAAGTGATTAAATTACTTCCCCTGGCAATAGCGTTGTCAGGGGTAGGCACTCTATTTATGTGAATATATGCAAAAACATGACGAGTGTGATTGTGCTAATCTCTGCAACGTCTTACCGGTAAACTTTTCTATCTCGTCTCTCCATCTTGTGTCTGGTCTTTTCCTACTGTGGTTACTGTCCCAGGGGAACAAATCAGTTAGCCTTTTGCTCCATCTGTTGTACCTTCTTCTCGCTATGTTCCCTGCCCATCTCCATTTTTGTTGCTTAATCACTTGTACGGTATCCTTCACCCTATAACTCTTAGTGATAGAAAAAGATCAAGATAGATATATTATATATAGCTTCAAACACTAAAGATGTTGCTGAGAAGAAAAAAATTTAAAAAAATATATATATGTTTTCTCTTTTAATATATAAGTTTCATATTTATATAAGTTTATATTTATGCAAGTCTTACAGTAACTGAGTTCGGTATTTCTAAGATGAGGTGTTAGTATTACTGATACTATTGTTCGGACTGAGATCCTCATCTTGGTTGTCATTTCCATAACGTCCAAGTTGGGACGGTGGCCTAGATAACTAAAGCGTTGGTTAAAAAGCGTCTGACTGTTGAGTCATCTGTAGGTTGTGGGTTCAATCCCAGGCAGGAGCACCACAACTGAAAAATAACCACGAAATAATTTCTAGGACATGGATAGTGGAATGAGGACAGTATACCCCCGTGGATCAAATAAAGGGTTCAGTTCAATAGTTCCGGTAAGTGACCGACAAAACTTGACACCTGAAGAAGGCCAGAGGGTACATCGGCCGAAACGTTGTGGAAATGACAACCAAGATGAGGATCTCAGTCTGAACAATAGTATCAGTAAGTCTTACAGTCTTAAAGCATTTATGATGTTACTATGGAAAAAATTTTAAACTAAAGATCTTACCTACACAGATTTGTTCCTCTTTATTCATTTATTTCGTTATTTGTCATGTAAGTCAATTATTCACTAATAACTGTTAATGAGAGGTTCAGAGGGATTTATGTTTTACACAGAATTAAATCTTATAGTATTATAAGTAAAAATTTTTTGTAGAGATCATCAATTGTTTGGCATGGAACTGTTTTGGTGATTTATATATATATATATGATAATTTTATAAAGACAATTATTAATTAATTAATAAATAATTGGGAACCCATATCAGCCCGGCATCAGTGTTAGCGTTTGCTAAATGGGTGGTCTAGATTGTATAAATGAATAAAGAAACGAGCGCTATGTGGGGATCGAACCCGTGTCCATCCTGGAAGCAACCTATACGCGGTCCTCCTCTTTACAACTGAGTTAATGGCACTCTCATGGAAAAGCAGCGGTCAGAAACATACACAATTGCTCGCCTCCTTATTCCAACCGATTGTATTTGATATGAAGTGGCTTTCTATGTCGGCAGTATGAAATCAAGAAATGAATAATTTTATATCTGACTGAATATGATAATTATAAAGACAATTTATTAATCGCTAACACTGATATCAGGCTGATATGAGTTCCCAATTAATTATTGATTAATTAATAATTGTCTTTATAATTATCATATTCTGTCAGATATAAAATTATCCATTCCTTGAGTTCATATATATATATATGTTTGTTTTTTATGAATCACATAAGGTAGCAAGAGAAGTAGTAGTGAAATTGTGAGTTACAAAATCACCCTTGAAAATACTGTCCTTATAGCAGGTGATGACACCTGTCAGAACATCATTGAAATTGCTTGGAGCCGTGTAAGCTTTATCTTGATCGAAGAACATTTGATTTACATCCAGATACTATTTCTATAAGTAATCTTTTATTGTTAAAAAGTCAACTTATGTAACTGTATTTTGTATCAGTGGGTGGCTAACAAACAGGTTCTATATTTTGACCACAGTGTATTCAAAACAGTTCAAAAGAAATGCAAGACATTGACTAGTGTCACGTATTGGCATACCACAATCATTGGACAGAAATATAAGGTCAAAATAGAGAACTAATGATAAACGGCTATCTAGGAATCATATCTGGTTTATCTTGAATGTGTCGTCTTGTTTGAGGGTTGACCGGTGTTGGTATTCAAATCTATTTCTGGATTCTATTCGGTCAACCTCTGTAATAGGAAAACAAAGATTTGTTCAATCGAAATCATGCTTTGCT
>VCCN01005109.1:6647132-6662605 GCA_006491835.1 Architeuthis dux | reverse complement strand
TATAACAATCCACTTTATTCACATGATTGACATATCACATTACTTACTTGATTTATTTTATATCCACATGCTTTATTTTTGTAAGCTCTTATGAATGTAATCTCACTGAGAAAAAAAGATAATCATATTTGTATGAATGTTACTGTAAACTGATGTATACCGAGTTTAGTGTAACACAAGGTCACAAGTTTGAGGCACTAGATAGTAGTACTACAGTAATAATGGATATTTACTTAACTTAGACTGGCATGAGGACACAAGTGGGGGGCACTCATTCAAGATCAGACTTACTGCAGTAGTAATGGTCTGCGCAATGGGTTTGCTAACCAGTGTGCCATGGGGAGGCTCTCTGCTGTTTAGTTGAAATCTACCCTCTCTTGAGTACAAGTGTTAATCACCACTACCCACAACACTGGTTTATTGCTGGGTTTAGATTATTCGTGTGTTCTGACATTTATATGTATCTATGTATCTATGTATAAGGACTTCACCCAGCCCTAACCATTGATAGTAGAAACTTGAAATTTTGCAAACACACTCCTCTCAATGAATAGGGAAAAGGTTTTTTTTTGTTTTTTGACCCCCCGCCCATAATAGGTTTTTAGAGGGGGGGGGGGGTCAATATGAAATGTAAGTTTATGCTAGATGGGTCACTAGTTTATGCCCACATGTTTTTTGAAAATTCAGACCTTTTTTAGTGATCAGAGCCCAACAAAAGGCGAAAGAAGTAACTTATTCATTGATCACCCCTTTTTCCAAATTTTTAATTGATCACCCCCAACACAGCATATATGTTTTAGTTCTGTACTTCTACACTAACTAATTAAGTTAGTTAAAATGATTGAATTAGTTTAAAGTTAAAACATCCATTCAGAAGGTCTTAACAGTTCAGGACTAATAAATATTAGAAAAACTGTAACCAAAGATACTTTAGAAAAACACATGAAAAATGTATCATTTTATTAGTATTCATTGATTAAATATTTTCATTGTTTTTTTTTCTGTTTTTAAAAAGAATTCAGCAATAATTTCTTTCTTTGAATCTATCCAGTTGCAGAAAAAAACATTCTCTTTTGATTCTTTGAAAACATTGGCATTACATTTTTCTTAGATATTTTTGCAGACTTTTCAAGCAAAGTAATGGTATAATCTTTTTTAACAAATAAAATATCTTTATCATCTTAAGATCAAATGTTAATCCCCCTCTCCTTCCCCCAGACCTCTCCCACCCCTCCCCACAAAAACAGAAAGAGAACATTTTAGTGTATTTTTATTGAGAAGAAACCCAAAGAAAAAAAGATGGAAAAAAACAATAACCCCAGACATAAAGAATCAGTGCAATATCAAAGAAACATGTCAAATTATGGGGATAATTATGATTGTGATGTTGATTATGATGATCTTGGTAATGCTGGATGATGATCATAATAATTTTAATGATGATTATGGAATCATTGGTAATTGTTATGATTTTGAGTTGATACAATGATGATGCTGATACCATACTGATTAAAATGATATTGATGATGATTCTCATGGTGGTCTTGGTGATAGTGATATTCTTAAAGGTGAGTGATAATGATGAGGGTGAAGGCAGGGCCGTCTTATTGCATGGGCACACTGGGTGGTTGCTCGGATGCTCCGTAATTTTAGGGGACCCGAAATTCAATTTGAAAAATAAGTAAATTTTAATGTGTTGGGGTGAGGGGGGATTTGAGATCCCAGTACATTGCTTTACCCGGGGCCTCAAATATTCTTAAGATGGCCCTAGGTGAAGATACAAATTAGAATAAATGATTATCTTGATGCTGATATTGGTGTCAGTGATGCATTTTTACATCTACTCTACTCCAAAGTGAATATTTTTGCTTTCCATAGAAGAAGAAGGAGTATTATTACTATTAATCACTGCTACCCACAACACTGGTTTATTGCTGGGTTTAGTTAATCACGGGTACCTACAACACTGGTTTATTGCTGGGTTTAGTTAATCACTGCTACCCACAACACTGGTTTATTGCTGGGTTTAGTTAATCACTGCTACCCACAACACTGGTTTATTTCTGGGTTTAGTTAATCACGGGTACCCACAACACTGGTTTATTGCTGGTTATTCATGTGTTCTGACGTTTATATATATGTATATCTATGTATCCAGACAGTGCCCGGCCCTAACCCTAATTTTGCACACACATGGTTTCTTTTGTAAGTTTATGATAAATTGATCACTAGTTTGTTCCTGCTGGCTTTTTGATAAATTCAGAGCTATTTTAGTGATCACTGCCCAACAAAAGGTCAAAGAAGTAACGGTGATTCATAATTTCCCTTGGAATGCTAGTTATTTTTATTTTTTATTTTGCAATTATGTCCATTTTGGGAAATGAGCTGGAACATACCTTTCTCTACTTGCCAGACAGATAACGGACAGACTGAATGGCTGAAATGTTTGCACTTTCGTTTTAATTGTCAACATTAAGCAGCATTGGGTCGAACTTAAGATTTTTCTTTTGAAGTTTCACTCATGAATTGCTGATCAATTTCTTGGGAAAGCTTAAAGAGAAAGTGATCAGTCTGATGCACCCCCCCCCTTGCCATTTCCGTTGTGTCTAAACGATCGAATAATCGGTTTATGAGTCTGGTTATTTAATCAATACATGATATGAAGGGAGACAAGATATGAATTTGCTGGTTTTCCTCCTAATCATCATATAATAATAGGAGCTGTGTCTGTCACACTTATAATATCAGTAGCGTCCCTCTCCCTTCCTACCCTTTTATTAAACTAGCTTTCTTTTCTCCTCTCTCCCTTCCTACCCTCTTATTAAAAATCCTAGTATCAGTAGCAGCCATCAAACCTTATCTATTCCTATCTTATTAAAATATCTTTCTTTTCTCCCTGTAAGCTTGTTTTAATAACAGATATTAACAGATTAAAAAAGAATATGTACTCACAGAGATCCTTTATTCATATATTCACAATGACCGCGGTCAACCACACACATGTGTCCTACCGCGCTCGCTCTTATACTCATAACACAATGCAATATCTGTCTGCTCGTTGACCACAACGTAAAACAGCGCCCCCCAGCGGAAGCAGACAAGAACTCCTCCGTCTATGGGGAATAACTCATGATACTTACTTAACACTCCCTTTTCCCTTCCTACCCTCTTATTAAACTACTTCTTTTCTCCCCCTCCCTTCTTACACCCTTATTAAACTACCTAACCCGCTTTTCTCCTCTCTCCCTTCCTGCCCTCTTATTAAACTACCTTTCTTTTCTCCCATCTCCTGTCCTGCCTTCTTATTAAACTACCTTTCTTTTCTTCCCTCTCCCATCCTACTATGTCTGTCCCACTTATAGTATCAGCTGAGCTTTACTATTGTACACTTATGACAACCGTCAGCAAAGTGATGGGTCATGGGATAGTAATAATAAAAAAGAAATTAAGAATTAAATTCCTTCCTCCTAACAGTTAAGTAAGTATCATGAGTTATTCCCCTTAGGCAGAAGACTTCCGCTAGGGGCGCTGTTTTACGTTCTGGTCAACAAGCAGCCATTATTGTATTGTGTTTATTAGTAGAATAAAGAGCTCGGAAGGACACACGTGTTTGGTTGACCATGGTCATTATATGAATAAAGGATCTCTGTAAGTACTTCTTCTGTTTGCATTTTTAATCTGTTAATATCTGTCATTAAACCAAACTTACACAAACCATCATCATAATCATCATCATCATCATCATCATCATCATCATCATCATCATCATGTAAACAAAACAAGCATTTTTGCTCTGTTGAATATTTTATACTTGCATAAATTGCCATAAGAATATTCATATCAGTAATTTCAAACATTGCATATTGTGGATATCTTGTTTGATAGTCACTGACTCCACTGACCTCATTTGACTACAATTGGTATTGGCTATGAAAATCTTACCCATACCTAGATGTCTGCTCATTGGTTTGAATTCTAACTATCTATTTATTTCCTTTTGAGTTTTTCAATTTATTACAAATACTTACAAATAATAAAAAATCAAATGTCTTTCACACACATTATGATAATAAACTTTCAATTAATTATAATAGTTTAGAGTTCATGATAATCTAGTTCCGTGGGAAAAAAATTGGATGAGTATAGTTGTCAATATGTTAATATATCATATACAAAGAAGGATAACTCTATTAGCTTTCTTTGTTAATGATCAGTAGTGGAACTCTCCCGTTTTGGGAGTACCTTTTCTCTGATATTTTACTGTGTTCAAATCAGTTAGCAGTTTTGGTGTCCTAGAGTGTAGACGTCTATGTTTGAGTGTAAATAAAAGTGAATTGAAGACCGCAAGAAGTGTATGCATTTATATTGTGTTATATACAAGTTGACAGAGAACAAAGTGGATCTACAGAGCTCAACAATAGTTTGTAATCTGGAAGACACTGATTCATATTTATATGCTTCTCACAGAACCTTTAATGTATGACAAATATTATTATTAAAGGTGCTGTGTTTGTATAAGCATATTTGATATACAAATGTTTACAAAAGAATTAAAGATTAGTTTTAAGAGGAGGAAGAAGAGAGAGAGAATCAAGTTTTAGCTTGTACTTAGATGCTGCATGGCCCTCGCTCCTTTTCAACCTTTTGGTTAAGATCAAAGTGTAGTATCTGTTCTTCGAAACCTTCATGGCCGGGGTCCTTGTTACATGCTCAGAATTAGTCCTGCGAGAAGCTGCACATGATATTGAAGCCTTCTGGTTGAGAAGCTGAGTGGACCTTGCCCAGAATTTGTCCCGGGATCTCCGTCCAGCATACTCATGATTCATCCTGAGAGCTTTGCACAGGACTCATCCTGTAACCAACGACCAGCTTGCCCCAATGTCTGCGTGACATCAGTTGCAGGAACTTGGGGAATAACCCCCCTCCCCCTGTCCCCTCAGCCTGCACGTTCACGTGCAGGAACCCACCCCAAAAAGGACTTTTTGCCATTGTGGGGAGGCAAATAGAATGAGATGCTGCATGTAAAAGGGAAATGTATTCCAGCTGCTGGGGCTAAAAATGTATAGAGTCTAATGTTGATCATAGGACAGGGGAGAGTAAATATTGATAAAACTGTATGAAAACATATAATGCAGAGGTCAAACAGCTTTTATCATAAATTTTGTGGAATATGATTTTTGTGTCATGATAAATTTGTTTACTTTTATAACTTTCTTCTACAAGCGAAAACTGTTTCCAGGTTCATTTAATAATACCAGTCAGTAGCACAATTGTGACGTAAACCTTCAAACAACAATAATAACAGGTCTGGTTAGTAACTCAATAGAAACTGTCATGTGACCAACATCTTTTGGCTGCATGCCATGTTGGGGGTGAACAATTAAAAAAATTGGAAAAAGGGGTGAACAATAAATAAGTTACTTCTCTTGCCTTTTGTTGGGCAGGGATCACTAAAACGTCTGAATTTTCAAAAAACAAGCATAAACGCTGCTGGACACAAACTAGGGACCAAATTAGCATAAACTTACATTGCAAATTGAACGCTGTATGAAAAACTTATTTAGATGGTATATTTTCCCAAAACAAAAAAAAAATTTTCTAGACATAATGAGTAAATGTTTAAATTTTCAGCCCTCTAAATTCTATTAGTGTAATCTGTACATGTGTTACATAGCCAGTCAGCCAGCCAGACCAACTTAAAAACTGAAGAAACCTATGTTGTCAGTTTTGGTTGACAGTTTCTAATAAAAGGAACAATGATCTACGAGGTAAGGAAGCCAAAAAAAACGCTCCAAATTAGTGAAGAAGGGAGCCCATTTATGGAACTATGGTGATAAAAGTACATAGCTGTTAGCAAGTGTTGAAAGCTTTTGGTAAGAAAAGATATCTATAAATGTTTTGACTCGAAATAAACTTAATATAAAATTTATGTCATAAAATATGCATGTCATTGTAGCAAGCAGTTTTATAGTCCATCACGTGTGCTCTGCTCATAAACCTATTTTGATGGTTCAGAATTTTTGGAAGCAATCCTGTCATAAATAGAGCATCTGAGTGAATCTCAGTCATGACAGTTTGTAATATTTGGAGGAGAGGAAAGAAAGATTGACTTATAGATCAAGCTTATATGCACATATGAAAATATGTATGGTGTGCACATATGCAGGCCTTCACCCACATTAAAAATAACATACATGTGCAAAGTTAAGATGACGTGACGAACTAGACAAGTTCAGAAAGTATTGGCTCTGTGATGCCCATCATTGAGCTCTGGTGAATCTTGGGGAAGGTCTATGTCAAACGACGGATGCAAAAAGGCTGATGATGGTATATGAGGTGCATATTAAATGTATATACTTGAACACACAGATATGTATATATGTACACACACATATGCAAAAAGAATCAGACAAAGATACATCGATGTTATAAATTTTTCTTTAATAATTAAAAATAAAGGAAAATGAAAATTTTCTAAGCTCGTTATATTTTGTGGATTTCATATTTTAATTTTATTTTCAAATTTTTGTGTATTGAGGTCTATATGGAAAGGTAGATGTATTATGGTGTGTATATGTGTGTGAATGTGAATCAAATATAATCATATGTAATGTGTCTGTCTGTAGGTATATTTTTTATACTTATTTGAGTATACCTATCTTTCTACAGGGTGTGCCAAAAGTAGTGTTGGGATTTGAAAGAACTATAAATCAAACAATTATTATTACGAATTCAAAATGATGGATAATTTTATATCTGACAGAATATGATAATTATAAAGACATTTATTAGTTGAGAACCTATATTTGCCTGTCGCCAGTGTGAATGACCTAAAATCATAAATGTGAATAAAGAAACAAACAGGCAGGAGTCTTTTAATCCTACACTTTGCTGGCTTCTTTACTCTCAGGTTTGTATTTTAGGCACAAATATAATGATGTGGGTTTGTTTCTTTATTCACATTTATCAACTAATAAATGTATTTATAATTATCATATTCTGTTGGATATAAAATTATCCATCATTTTGATTTCATACTTGTCGACATAGAGAACCACATTATATTCATGCCTAAAATATGAACGTGAGTGTAGAGAAGCCAGCAAAGTGTAGGATTAAAGACTCCTGCCTATCATGAGAACTTTGTTAGCTCAATCGGTAGAGCAAAACCTGCATATAAGGTTGCTTCCAGGGTGGACTGGGGTTTGATTCCTGCACAGAGCTTGTTTCTTTATTCACATTTATGATTTAGGCTTCTTGTTTAGCAGTCGTTCACACCAGCACCGGGCAAATATAGGTTCTCAACTAATAAATGTCTTTATAATTATCATAATTATTATTACATAAATGTATTCATAATGTGAATGAACATCTGAAATGCAGAGGTTTAATTAAATCATTTATGAAAAACAACATCATTTAAATGTCGTCCCTGAGCAACAATACCTGAATGTGGTCTCAAAGGAACATTGTTCATAACATTATGTCAAATATTTTGACTGATTTCTCGAATTGCATCTGTTATGGTCTGCTTCAAAACATCAACTGTTCATGGTTTATTGATGTAGACCTTTTTCTTTAAATATCCCCAAAGGAAAAAGTCTGGTTCAGTCAAGTCAGGTGGTCTTGATGGCCAGTTAACATAACCGACATATGAGATGATTCGATTTCCCAAAATTTGGTGTAACATGTTCATGGTCTTACCAACTCTTGTTCGGATAATCTAATCTCTTCTTCCCATCTTTAATGTTGACACAATGTTTCGGCCAATCCATTCTAGGGCCTTCTTCAGTTGTAATATGTAATATCGTAAGGAAAGAGAGTTTTTTGCTTTGCACCGTCGGAGAAAGAGACTAGTAAAAGAGACTCTCTTTTCTTATGGATATTGCATATTACACCTGAAGAAGGCCCTAATGAATCAGCTGAAATGTTGTGTCAACATGAAAGATGGTAAAAATAGATTCTATTGTCTGAACAAAAGTTGATATGTTAATAACCTTTCTCAAAGTTATAGACAATATGTTCATGGTTTGTCTTACAGTGTGACAAGTGGCACTATCCTGTTAGACACTGTAGATCCATTTTGTTCTCTGTCAACCTCAATATAACACAATATAAATGAATACACTTCTTGTGGTCTTCAATTCACTTTTATTTACACTCAAACATAGACATCTACATGCTAGGATGCCGAAACCGCTAACTAATTTGAACACAGTAAAATATCAGAGAAAAGGGACCCCCAAAACGGGAGAGTTCCACAACTGATCATTAACAAAGAAATCTTTTTTTGTATATGATATATTAACATATTGACACTATCCTGTTGAAACCACAGCGAATCATGATTACTAATCTGATTTAGTGCTGGTCTAAGAAAAGTATTGATCAAGTAATGATACTTTTCACCATTCACAGTAACTGCTTCACCATTGCCATTTTCAAAAAAGCACGGTCCAATCCCCCTATTATGCATCATGGCACACCATACAGTTACTCGTTTTGGGTGCATGTCCTTCTGATGCATTAATTTAGACCAAAATCAACCCCCTTTCATCCAACAATACCAACAATGAAATCCTGTTGAAAGGTGTGCAAGAAATTTCTTGCAAACTGTAACTGTTGTTTAAAGTCATTAGTTTCAAGACATTGCACAATCTGAATCTTGTACAGATGTCTCATCAGCTCATTCTTCATAATGCATCTCAGACACTCAGTAATTTGGTGCTCTACTGAATGTCTATTTGCAGACTCTTGAGGACTATGCCAAATGTCTTGCTGTACCGCTTCAATATTCTCCTCAGTTCATGATGTGTGTGGTCTGCCTGTGTGATGTATGTCTGGTACACCACCATTGTCATGAAATTGCACCACACAATGATGGATGACATGTTCTGAGGGAGTGTTCTGAACATTGTTAACAGATCGGTAAGCCCTCTGAGCTGAAATAATGGAGTAATTGTTTCTAAAGTAAAGTTCAACAATTTGTGACCGCTGCTGAATTGTACACCTTTCCATCTTCATCCTCTGTAGTTTGGGGCAACCTGAAAAGAATAAAACCTTTAATCATTAAAACTCTACATATTCTAAAATCGAGTGAAAACGAGTTTAAGGCTCAATTATACATTTTAGGTCCTTTGAACTGAATTGAAATCACTACAATTACTTTTGGCGGACCTCTGTAGCTAGCTTGTTGGGTAGCTAGCTTGTTGGGTAGCTAGCTGAATTCATAGGAAGCTATTTACCAATCTAGTGTATCTATCTGTATGTCTATACACATCTAAGAAACTATGCTCAGTATGTTCAGGTGCATGTCTGTATAAACAGAATTTTGATTTTAATAAAGAATAGTATGCATTTGTATTTGTGTATGTATAAGATATATAAGCTTATACTAACACATTTGTTTAGCAGTGTAAGTATAAGTGCCGAGAAACACAAGTTTACTTATATTATAATTCATTTAATTTTGAAGATCTCTACATTTTCTTGTGTGTATGCATATGTTACATTAAATACAAAAGAAAATGTGCTGACCTACTAGAGGTCTACATAATCCGGAACAACATACATAGAGTGGATACTGACGTCTATTGCTCAAAATGCCCTAATAAGAAAATGCTGACTTCATCTATGTGCAGTAAAACCAGAGGACACAGCCATAAACTACAAAATCAGACCTCCACTGGTGTTAGAAAAAGATTTCCTCTCGGCAAGAGTGGCAAATGCATGGAACAGCCTAAGTGAAAAGACGGTCACATCCGAGAATATCAATATTTAAAAAAATAATCTGTATTCTGATATCTGACATACTAAATTTAACTACCATTTTTCTTATTAATTTAAACCCAGCCCAAATACACTGAAGCTGGCTTAATGATGCAATTAACTGCTGTAAAAAAAAAAGCTTATTTCAAGTATATTCAAGTATATTAATATTGCAGACTTGTTTTCGTAGAATTTCCCAAATATAAAATAAAATGAAAATCAAATTTTCAGTTTTGGGGTGCAGTGTTTATTTGTGTAGCCTGTCTTTTTAAATTGTCAACTCAAAACAAATATTATGTATTATTTGTATTAATTTTGACTACTATTTACCTTCATTTTAATTTTTAGTTGTGTTTATCCAAACTCAACTCGCCGGAAACTTACTCTTTATTTCCGATCCGCACTGTTTGCTCGCTGCCGTACAGTAACGACCTAAGTTGAATTGTGATAAAAACAACTAAAAAATTAAGATGCAGGTAAATAGTAGTCAAAATTAATACAATAGGTTACAATACTTCATCAAATAAATAATAAAATAATCAATTATTTGTGTTCACCCTTTATATAGCAAGTGAAAAATATACAATGTTCACACCACACACATGCACACCCGTACATAGACTCACATATATAGACACTCTTAATCATTCACACACTCACACATACAAACAGTACCTCTCTCTTTCTGTCATTCATTTTCAATTTCTCTATCTTTCTCACTACATATCTAAGGATATTTTTTCTCTCAGTAATTACGGTTGGTTGCAGTGAAAAATTATTGAATACAGGGGAAATGTTATTCCTAAGTCTCAGATAAACGAAACCTGCATTTGGTTGAAAATGATTTCCCCAACAAAAATGCTTGCAGGCTCCTAATTGTCTGCTGAGGGTCTGCTAATGTAAACACCAGACTGTAATGTCAACATCCTGGCCCTATATATAATTTACATGTTATACCATTGTCTTCTACCTCTATATCGAGCATTGATATCTTTAAGGTGGGGATTTGTTGTCTTTCTGTCTTCCTGGAAAACCTACAAATGATCAGTTTTACCCAAACACCTTTTATTGTTAAACTATTGCCACATTCGCAAAGACTGGGTGGCTCCATCTGGGTGGATATTCTGTGCTGGGTTTTGTCTGTCTTTTCATGAGATTTAGAAACGGGAATTTGGCTGCTGTCATAGTCATCAATTTTTTCATAAAAGCGTATCTTAAAAATATGTACAACAGTTATTTCGTTATTTATTTTTTATTATCAGATGACGTATTGTAACCTATTGTATTATTTTTGACTGCTATTTACCTTCTCACTGGGAGCTTATTCTTTATTTCTGATCTGCACTGTTTGCTCACTGCCGTAGAGTGATGGCCCAACTTGAAGTTGTGATAAAAACAACTGAAAAATTAAGATGAAGGTGAATAGTAGTCAAATTAATACAATATGTACAACAGGTTTTTCTGATATTTTATTTTCTGTTCTAAGCTTTTGACCGTGTGTCAGTATGTACAGAATTAGTAAAATATTTTGCAACACTCAATTAAATGAAGTATCAGATAAACAATAGAATTTGCACTCATGCTTTCTGCTAAAAATGCTTATCACAAGATTTTCTCATGTAATATAACTGATCAACATTGAGAATTGAGAATTTGGAGAAAACATTTAGACTTAGACGAGAACCGAACTCATCTTGAAAACGCAGTCTGTAGCCTAGAATGTAGTTATTAGCTGACTTTTGATCTGAAATTTTCACTGTATAATGTTTGATCAATATGATTAATATTTACCACTGATTTAAGTGCATTGGCAAGGAAGGAGACTATGTTAAAAAATAAATATTTTTTGTGTAAAATAAATGCTTTTTTCATCATTAGGCTATGTATTTATTGATGTAGCTACATATGGGATGTTGCCTGTACCAAATCCCTTATCCTACTCTACCAATTTTGTTTTCGGCCAAGTGGCTTTATGCTGTACTCATAATTCATCACAAAGGAAATTCCTACAACAAACAATGGTCAAACAATGGTAAACTAGCATTCCAATGGAAATCTTGAATCACTGCTGTATTGGAGGTGATCAATTAAAAAGTTGGAAAAAGGCATGATCAATGAATAAGTTACTCCTCTCACCTTTTGTTGGGCTGAATTCTTTTAAAAAATAAGCAGGCAGAAACTAGTGATCAATTTAGCATAAACTTAGATTGCATATTGAACCACCCTATAAAAACTACAACAAAATTTTCCCTACTCATTGAGGTGTGTGTATGAACAGTTAGGGCTGGGCAAAGTCCTGATACATACATAGATACATACTTAGATATAAATGTCAAAACATGTGAATAACCTAAACCTAGCAATAAACCAGTGTTGTGGGTAGCAGTGATTACATTTTCTAGAAAATTTTGATCATCAAACTACTAGTTTTGAATTGTATCAATATGAATTTATCAGATGTGAGCTTGGGTTTTGAAAGAACTAAAAGTATTAGTGACTGTGCTGTTTTGAAAGCATATATTCAGAAAGGCACAGGAAGACTTGTGTTGGCTATTGTCATAATGTGCATAAACCTATAGAAGCAAACTTAGATTTTCCACAAATAAATATTTGGTGAGTGCTTAGAAAAGAAAATCCTTTTATTGTACTGGTAACCATAACAAAATTAAATGATCAAGCTGCGGAAAGAAAATAGGAAATGAATTGTTTGTTACCCTTGAAAAATAAGACTCTTAATATCATTTTATCTCCTTGAGAGGACCAACAAGTGCTATGGCCTCAAAGCTTAAATCAGAGCTGAGCAGCCCAGGTTTTATCAGATAATTTCCTGTGCTCAAAAACTATCTCACGTGCATATCAAAACAAAAAATGTTGATGCTATAAGCAAGATCCACACAATACGTATATATTCAATAAATACTAATTTGAATCTTTTTACCAATACTTTAGTGTTCAATGACTTTATGTGAGTCAGCAACATTTTATAAAATGTAGAGAAGAAATCTCATCAGAATTGATGACATTTTATTATATGGATATCAGAGAATTTACACCTACAAGACAAACCATATTGCTTTTTATCTTGGTTTCAAATCAGTATTTTTCTCACTTGTGTAAGTGTGTTGATAAAAAAACCCTCGACCGTATGATAAAAGGCAACTTAAGACCACCCAAGAGAAGAAATTGGCCACCTTTGACACTATATGCCTACGGTAAATTCATGGGCATCAAATTGAAAGACTGCGTGTCAAATGAAGAGGTCAGGGAAAGATCACAATAACTCCCTGTGTCAACCACCATTTGGTACAGATAGTGCATCCACTGGTTGGGGAATGTCTTGAAGACCTGCAAATCAAACCATTGAAATCAAACTGATTGTTTACTTACATTTTATATGTAAATAACCATATGTTAACATGCCAAAAAATATTGAACTTGGGAACTGCTGAACTGATTCAAATGAAAATTGTTATACAGATTCTTGGCACCAAATTACTGAAAAATATTTTGTTTTTAAGAATTTTATAGTTTGAATAAAAAAATGTTCTCTTTTTAAATCGGGTATCTCGGAGTTAACGGTCCTAATAAACTAATTGCCACTCTGGTAGTTATACCATATTATAACAGTTGTGAGAGACAAACACCCTCTGGCCATCTCTCTATCTTTCTGTCTCTCTATTTCAACCATTTTCTGCCTCTATGTGATGAATTATAAGCATAAGGTCACTTAGCTGAAAACAAAATTGGTAAACTAGGATAAGGGATTTAGTACAGGCAACATCCCATATGTAGCTACATCAATAAATCCATAGCCTAATGATGAAAAAAGCATTTATTTTACACAAATATTTATTTTTTAACATAATCTGCTTCTTTGCCAATGCACTTAATTCAGTGGTGAATATTAATCATACAGAGCAAACATTATACAGTGAAAATTTCAGATCAAAAGATTAGCTAATAGCTACATTTTATTATGTGGATATCAGGTAATTTAGAAGTAGAAGACTAACCATATTGCTTTTTGTCTTGATTTCAAATCAGTATTTTTCTCACTTGTGTAAGAGTGTTGATAAAAACCCCTCGACTTTATGATAAAAGGCAACTTAAGACCACCCAGGAGAAGAAATTGTCCGCCTTTGACACTAGATGCCTACGTAAAATCATGGGCATCAAATTGAAGGACTGTGTGTCAACCACTATTTGGGGCAGATAGTGGATCCACTGGTTGGGGAATGTCTTGATGCTCTCCACAACAAGACATGTAAATCAAGCCATTGAAAGGACACCAATGGGTCTGAGAAAGTGGGGATGGCCCAGGATGAGTTAGTGACAAACAGTGGAAAGGGACCTCTGACTGGACAACAGAAAAAGGAATGAGACCACCAGACTGGCTTAAGATCGTACACTTTGGAGCTCCTTGACTACCTTGAGTGTCGCATAACACTGGAGCAATTTGAGTCTGAGTTACAATAAAACCTAAAAACTTGTGGCCTTCAGTTGTATTCTTAAGCACATATTTTCATAGATTTTAAAAGTATGAAACTGAATTCTTCTAGATTAGAACTTTTCACTTCTAGAAGTTACAATGAGTGTCAACATCCTGATACCTGACATTGAACATTAAACCAATCAATCAACCAGCAACCTGATGCTCCATAGATTAAGCTATAAAATCAAGCCCTATGCAATAACCATGATACTTTAATTAAGACTAGGAAGTTAATTGCATGTTTTTCAACATATGTTTGATAGATTAAACTTGCAAGGTGAAGTTTTTACTTAGTTGTAAATGATTTAAGAGAAGCCTTTCCTACTTTTTAAGTTTTACAAATTAGCAAATCCTTTAGGCATGAAATCATCTACACTTTTGATTAAAAATTAAAAAAACTCTTCTGACATTAGTTCTTTCCTATTTTAAGGAAAGTGTATTTTAATGCATAAAAATTAGTTTCATCTCCTTTTCTTTAAACATTTTTAGAAACTGTCAACCAAAACTGTCAACATAAGTTTCTTCAGTTTTCTGGCTGGCTATGTATATATGTATGTATGGTGCATACAGGCTGCACCAATGGAACTAGGGCTGGAAATTGAAACATTTACTCCTATTATGTTGAGTGGTAGGCAAATGCATTCTTTGTTGGGAGGGGGTTTCAGTTGTTTAGTTATTGAATACATTTAAAACTTCCTGTCTGTGGCCAAAAGAGATTTTGTTGAGGGTTGGGTTTTTTATTTTTATTATGAGCGCTTCCAGTATCGCAAGCCTTTTTTTGCAGTTGCAATACTGGAAAGACTCATACATTTTAAATGTATTCAATGACTAAACAACCGAAACCCCCTCTCAACAAAGAATGCATTCACCTACCACTTGTCATGTGATGCCACCTCAACCAACCAATGGCTCACGCACAATTTAATTTTGACACTAATAGAACAGTGCAAAACAATAACATTACAGTTTTCAGGATCTCGAAAATGGCTGAACGTACAGTCAAAAGTGCTCAATCTAATATATCGTTTGGACAATAATTATATACATTGGATCCGAACATATGTTCTCTTGTGCGTAAACAAGAAAGATTAACCAAAAGGTGAAAAGATTTTCCTTGTCTGTCAAATTTAACCAGACATGCATTAACAAAGGATTATTGCCTAAATACATATCACCTTAAAACTCCATTGTGCAGGCTGGAGGGCTATTCCAT
>VCCN01005109.1:6615364-6630543 GCA_006491835.1 Architeuthis dux | reverse complement strand
AGACAGACAGACAGACAGACAGACAGTGAGAAACAGAGAATATATCTGTGTGTAAGCGTATATACTAGCATGTTTGTGCATATTTATGTGTGTGTGGTGTGATAACATTTGGTGTAGTTTTGGGGTACTGAGGTTTGAGAGTTCCTTGGGGGACAGTGATAAGGGAGATGTTATCTGTATAGACCACACACTCTCTTCTCTGTCAACTTTTGCAGTTTTGATGTGATGTACAATGGAATTGGGAACAAGGTTGATTGGGTTTATGCCTTTTGTTTCATTTTTAGAGAAAGAAATGATCTCAGTAGCCACAACCAGAATTTTACTTCAAATTGCTATTTTTTTTCTTTTGAGTTGCTAACAATACACCAATTAGCATATTTCTTGGATCTATCTATCTATCTATATATCTTTCTATCTATCTGTTTGTCTGTCAATCTTATTTTCTCTTTCTCTTATTTTCTCTTTCTCTTCTTCTCTCTTTCTCTTCTTCTAGACAACCCTGTAACCTGTTGGGTCACCCTTTGAGAGAAAATTAGTGTAATCTGATGTGACCAGAATGAACCCGGATCTTTGGCTGACATTAACTCTGAGAATAACTGTATCGAAAATTATTTTCTTTCTGGTAATCTATGGTAGCCACTTCAAGTTTTAAGAATTAAATTGGTAATTTTTTTGTCAAACAACTATAAACATAAATCAATCTTTATTATTATTGGATGAAGTATTGTAACACACTATTTTTATTAAATTTGACTAATTTTTACTTTCATCCTAATTTTAGTTGTTTTTATACAACTTATTAATTCGGGCCACTTGATTTATAAAAAGACTACTAGGTCTCATATGTAAAACAATATAAATTTGGCACAGAAAATCGGTTGTAGGGAGTGAGTTTATAAGTGTGAATCAGCGTCTGCTAATCCATAAAGTCTTTGCGGCTGATTGGTAAAAAGCAGCTAGACGTAAACTAGTCTCCCTCTGGCAATGATGGTGTGAGTTTGATTCTCACCGAAAGCTTATTCTTTATTTCTGATTGTGCTGTTATTTGTTGCCATAGAAACTGTGACCCGAATTAATATATTGTATAAAAACAACTAAAATTAATATGAAGGTAAAAACTAGTCACATTTAATAAAAATAGAAGTATAAACATATATAATTTAGAATAAGAAAGATTATTTACAAAGTTAATTTCCATTAAACTTTCCATTGAATAACTAATTAAACCCAAAAGATCATATTTTTGGATGCTAACTGCATTCTGATACAAAAATCAATTTTAGTCTGGTGACTTGGGATCTATTCCCTAAACAACACCTTCTACTGCTCTAAGAAGGGTAGGGTTGGAAGTACACTCGGATGTCAACAGCAAATGTTGAGGGACCCAATAATCTTTGCTGAGAACTTATATGAAAAAAAAAGGCCTTGTGTTGAATTTTGCATTTCTGTGTGTGTCCAAAATAAATATATTTCCACTAAACAAAGAATAAATAATAATTAGTAAAACCATATACAAACTTTATTATTATTATTGGATGAAGTATTGTATTGTATTGTATTGTATTGTATTGTATTGTATTGAACACCACTTTTATTAAATTTCACTAGTTTTTACCTTCATCTTAATTTTAGTTGTTTTTATACAACTTATTAATTTGGGCCACTGTTTCTGCGCTGTTATTCGTTGCCATAGAAACAGTGGCCCGAATTAATAAGTTGTATAAAAACAACTAAAATTAGGATGAAGGTAAAAACTAATCATATGCAAACTTATTTGAAACATATTTTCTATAGTTTTGAAAAGGGTCATTAAGATTCAAATAGTTCTTCAGATGATTGACCTTTTTCTTGTCGTTTGTGTTAACAACAAGGAGTACTATTTGAATTATTTTAAACACTTTATCAGGCAAAGGCTCATGGAAATAAATTGTTTTGGGACATTTAAATCTTTATTACTGTAATGTTACTTTAAATAATATTGAAACAGGTCTGGTTAGTAACCCAAAAGAAACTGTCACATGACCAATGTCTTTTGGCAGCATGCCATGTTGGGGGTGATCAATTAAAAAGTTAAAAAAGTGGTGATCAATGACTAAATTATTTCTCTCACATTTTGTTGGGCAGTGATCACTAAAATAATCTGAAGTTTCAAAAAACAAGCATGAATGCAGACAGACACAAACTAGGGGATCAATTTAGCATATACTCACATTGCAAATTTAACCCCCTACAAAAAACCTCAGGGGGGAATTTTCAAAAGACAAAAAAAAAGTTTTTCCTAGACATAATAAGGAGTAAATGTTTAAATGTTCAGCCCTATAGCTCCATTAGTGTGGCCTGTACGCCTGATACATATATAGTCAGCCAGCCTGACCAACTTAAAAACTGGAGAAACCTATGTTGACAGTTTTGGTTGACGGTTTCTAATACTCTGCTTAATTTGTAATTCAAAATAGTCACAGTATGTATACTCTGGTTCAAGTCAAAATTGACAACTTGATATTTTACTAAAAGGAGTTTTTTTTGTGTGTCAGTTCAAGCATGCTTTTATTAGGCACCACATCTTGAAAGGTTGGTGTCATGAATGGCATCTGGTTACAATAACATAAGCTTTAAATCAATTAAAGGAAAGCCTTCAAATTAGGAATTTCCTATTTGAAATCAATATTATGTGTGTGCAAAAGTTCCCAGTGGAATACTGGTTTTCAAATGTGTATTCAGATTCTAGTTTTCAAAAAAATAAGGTGCTGAGAACTGTTAGACGCACCTGATATTTCAATGATGTTTTCTTTCTTTGATATCTAAAAATATTGACTTTAATAATAAATTTGAATAACTTGCAAAACATGTTTTTTTTTTCTTTCTCATTTTAGTAAAAAACATTCACTGTTTTGTTTTTATTCAATTATTTAAAAAAAAAAATTTCATTTGGCCTGGTTAGGTGAAGTACTAGGCCATGCGTGGGCGCCATTTACTTTTCAAGTCAAATTTATATTAGGGCTTAAAAATAAAAACATTCATAATAATATTTCATTCCTATTTAAGATAATGGACACAACAAATTACTTATAAATTGTTTATATTATTATAGAAAAAAAATCAAGGCAAGTTTATAGTTTGACTTAATAATGAACATAATGGGTGATATAACATGTAGTCCATTTGTAAAATAATGAGCATAATACACAAACAAAACTAATTCAAATAAACTAAAAACAAAACTAATAAAACCCAAACAAAATTTTTCAAATCCCCATGTGAAATAATACATAAATAGGGCCCTACAAGGGAAAAATGTGTGAGGGTCAAGAGATAACAAAATCAAATGCAACTAGGGAAAATTTTGAATTTTCTAGGATCTTGGGACCAAAATTCCTTGCATTGTAGCAGCCTGAGATTATAAAATATATTTTTTTACGGCCCTGATAAAAAAGTAATGCCAAACAAGTCTAAATAATTATGATTTCTTTTTTATCCTTATGCAAATGTCTTTGGTAATCTCAAGGCAAATTTATAGTTGGACTTGATAATGAACATAACAAAAGGCACAGGGTTGGGAACCGTTGCACTAGGCCATAACATAATGTCAAATAAACATTCCACTTCAGCCCATTCTCTCCCCAATAATCCACATTCATTTAAGCTACGATCAAAGTGTATACTTTAATTTGTCATTACTGTTTTCATTTATTTTTCATTTTCATGTATTTATTCGGTAGGTGTATTTGCACTTATGTTTGTTCTGGTTATTAACCTTTATCACTCTGTAGGTGACTTTGTTCACAGAGCAAAACGTTTGTCCTACTACTGCGGGCAACCCACTCCATCACTGAATGATAGCATGTTTGAATTTCGTGGTTGGGTTGTCATTTAAATTTCATGTCAATTTTAGTCATACATGAACGGACACACAAGTTACAGGCTTTCACAGTTACTAAGTGCACAAAATCTTCACACTCTTGAAAAAGAATGCATAGTGCTAAAGGTTAATTGATGTCCTTCACTGGTCAGAATACTAATTACCTAACTGACTAGAGGCATCATAGCAAGATAGAAAAAATGAAAAGAAAAAAAGTATCTGACCAAATCTTATATTGAAGGCCCTTGCTACTTCATTTTTCCTTTATACGGGCTGAGCATACTATTTGTCATTTGCATGGCCCAACTTGATGACCTATTGATTTGATAAAAAGGAATAATTGACTGCAAGCTGAAGCTTTCACTAGGAACAATTGTATACCATCAGGTCAACTTATTACAGACCCTGGATTGAACTGCAGCCATCAGTGACCATTAAAACACCTAAGACCCTTGTGAACATCACACCCTGACTGTCAAGAGTCTAGCCATAAATCCTGATCCACTCTAATTAGCACTCAATAAAAAAGATGCTGTAAGAAAGGCCTGAATATTTACCATGTTTTCTGTATAATTAAGGTTGTCAGTAGCAATGCATTTTTTTACTTCTTGATATTCCTTGCTGAAATTAGGAGGGGTCTTATATGGCATCCAGTGATGGAAATTGGTATTGGGAACTAGGTATATACAGTAAAGCTTGGTATTGCGAACTAGGTATATGGTAAAGCTTGGTATTGGGAACTAGGTATATTATAATGTCTCTATTTGTAGACATTAAACATACAAAAAACCTGGAAATTGAGAAGTAAGTACAGTATCACCTATAAATATGTACAAAAAATATTTTTTCATAGTGTTGTACTCATTTTTGAACAGCAACATATTCATATTTTTGGCAACAGAGTTTCAATGCTGTAGAGTTTGGTCATAAATAATACCTGATAGTATCTGTTTTGATTGTGCAATGTTCCACTAGAAATAATAAAATCTTGCTATGTTTGGTTTAGAAGAGAATTAACAGAGTTTTAATGCTGGGGAGTTTGGTCCTAAATAATACCTGATAATATCCGTTTTCATTGTGTAATGTTCCACTAGAAATAATAAAATCCTGCTATGTTTGGTTTAGAAGACAATTTACTTTCTATTAAAAAGTGGTAGGGGTGTATTTATTTATGGGTGATACTGTATATGCTGTATATATTCTCATTTCCATCCCTGATGCCATCAAATATGGTAACTATGATAGGTTTAGTAGAAAGAATACTAATAAAAGAATATGGTAGTCATAACAAGTATCATAAATGTTGTTGGTAATAATAACCGTATAATTAATAATTATGAAAGTAGAGAATTTTAACAATAATAATAATAATAATAACTGAAGGAAGATCAGAAGAAAAAGATATTAATGTTAATAGCAAAAAGAAGGAAATGGGAAAGAGAGAAAAAAGAAGTGCCTTAATGGAAGCCAAAGAATGAGAAACAAAAGTGTCAAGTTTTTTCATAAAATAGAAATAAAAGATGAAAGAAAATGATTCAAAGCTGAAAAAGTAAACAAACTTAAAAAGTGAAACCATCTAGCAGAAGACGAAGACATATATGAGGATGTAGGCTAAAGTGAAAGAGTAAAAAAAGAAACTACCTGCTGATGCAGATAATCTTTTGGCAGAAAACAATAGGAGCCTAAAAACCCCAAGGGCTTCATCTTTGGGTCTTCTTTAATGGGATCCTCTGATCTACCCACTCCTCCCACGATTTCAGTCAGTCTAGTGACTCATTAGCTAAAATGCTGTGAGTAGATACAATTAACTAGTGGAAGTTGAGAGTGCTTTATGTTTTCTTGTTATGCTTATTGCATTAAACTGATAAGTTATATTCTACAGCTTTTCTCACTGTGCAGCCCCCTCTCCCAGATCTTCTCACTCTGTGGCATCCAGTGTCATCATAAAGTGCACGGTGCTGTTACATCAGAATGTATTTGTTTGTAATTAGCAAAGAGTGATCAGAGACTATGTGTTGCCCTCAAAGTAATTAGCATTTCAGTCCACTGGTTTCAATTAATGGAACATTTCATGCCTGATTACACCCATCTCATCAACATCTTCTATTACCAGGGGGTGAAATTAGTCAATAGTTTTTTCTTTATTTTCTAGACAGGGATGTAACCCTGTCTACAAAGTAAAGACTAGCTTCGTTCTTTTTAGTACTCCCTCTCCTCTATCTTATATTTTAAAAGGAAGTATTTTGAGCAAAGAGCATTCAACTAGTGTATTCCAAAGAATTGCCCCATTTACAGGACGGCTTGAATCTGTTGGTGGTTTCTATATTGATATGTTTTAGTGAGATAACAAAGTACAAAAAAAAGAACTATAAATAATAAATAAAATGGGGAAAAAAATGAAAATTATTAGATTTCATAGGTTTTTAAAAGAAGACAAAAAAGTATTTATATATGTATGCAAAAAGAAAGCAAGTAATATCTCTTGCATAACAATGCAAGCAGAAGAATTGTGAGTCAATCTGTCTCTCTGTATCAATAGGAACAGAGGTAAAGGGGAGTAACAATAGGGAAACATCAAGGCTCACAGATCGTTAGAAAATGTCAACTAAAACTGTCACCAAAACTGTCAACATAGTTTTCTTCAGTTTTTAAGTAGGTCTGGATTATGTATGCACCGTGCATGCAGTCTGCATCAATGGAGCTAGGAGGCTGAAAATTTAAACATTTACTCTTTATTATGTCTAGAAAAAAATTTTTTTTTTTTTTCAAAATTCAAAATTCCACCCAAAAATAGTTTTTTTAATTGGGTGTTCAATTTACAATGTAAGTTTATGCTAAATTGGTCCCTTTGTTTGCGCCTGACTGCCACGGTTGTTTTTTGAAAATTGGGTCTTTTTAGTGATCCAACTAATTTTTAATTGGTCACCCCCAACATGCCAAAAGATGTTGGTTATATGAGGGTCTCTATTGATTGACTAACCAGACCTGTTTCTCCTTTTATTTTTTCCCTGATTTCTGTTGTTGCTGTAATAATCAAGAATGTCTTGACATTGAAAACAAGAAGGTTTTTCAAGGGGCATTTGAGAGGGAGTCAAGTGAGAAATTTTCCAATTTTTTTAAAGGAGAATTTTGTCGTTCAAGTGGGGACACACAGCCTTCTACACATCTATCCACCAACAAAAACTGAAGTGATATTGGGAGGGGGTAGGGTCGATGTCTTTGACAGCTATCAAAGATCTTTGTTAGTAGGGGACAATGGAAAGCAATTTCCCAATAAAAATGTCAATATCATTTTTCTTTCACTCCCTCTTTCTTGATGAAAACGTCAATATCACTCTTCTTCATCTTTTCATTTTTTATCAGGTTTTATTCTTCCGTTTTATTTTATTCCTATTTCTCTCTCTGGATCTGACCTGAAACATGTCCTGAAGCACTGTAGAGAGTAAGGAATGAATTACTAACTCATTCCCAAATAATCTTAAATTTTTTTCTTCTTTTCTTAAAGGTTATAAATATAAGAGGTCTGAATGAAAGATTCTTCAAATATCTACAAATAATGGAATTAATCATGAAAATTTCTATATTTCATGAAACCAAAGAATCTCTGAGATTTTAAATGGAATAGTGCATATGTTTTGGCTCTTGTAGATATTTCCTAAGCAGGATAGGCCCTAGGGATCCTGGTGCCCCGGGCAAGCTGAACTTTGGTGCCCTTTAAAGTATAATATTATTTTGTGACTTCGCCTCACCCCACTTACCTTCCCTCCCAGGTCCCAACTACTGTGAACACCAAAGTAGCTAAGCCGGATTGAGCTTGCCGTCGGTCATGAGAATTTCCTTTGCCAATTGTTTCTCTTAGTTTTACCACAACAGAAATTATTTAACTGTCAGATATTCCTGAAAAATCTGACTTCACATCAGGGAATTTTTGTTCTGTTTAATTTATTCATTTTCCCATTTTTTCCATTTGTATTTGGAAAATCCTACTGTCTCATGACAGGCATCCCCTAGCACTTAGCTCCCTGGGCAACTGCCTGTTTTGCGGTACCTTGAGCCAGCCCTCCTCCTAAGCTTGTCTCAGGAAATATCTCTAAGAGTCAAATGAGGGCAAATGCTAAGGTAGGTAGATTGTGTTGTGTCAATCTCCCAAATAGAGAGGGCCTTCCTTACCTTTAAAATCACCATTCTAAAGCCTTTTTACCTTGGCTTGAACATCAACCTGCTGGTAAATATGCAACAACCTCCTCAACCACAAAGCAGGTCAATGTTAAGTAAGTATTCTCCTGTCTGTATTGAGTTATGCCCCTTAAGCAAAAGAGCTCTTATTGACTTGTCACGATTTTGCTCAAATATATTTATGTGATATTGATATTGCTTTGGATTTATTTCATCTTACTTTCTCATTTCTTTATTCATGATTGATATCTGACCATTATAAAGTTTTGTTTCTTAGAAAACGAATATGTATGACATTTCATTAAAAAAACATTCATATTTTTATCAACCACTTAATAATTATGCCTATAATAGCCCTATTCTATCAGTAACATTTGTCATAATTCCTTACCATTGAAAATTCCTTTCTTTTTGATTTCCATTGCATTTCTATAGTAAAATCATTTTCATTGCATTTCTATAGTAAAATCATTTCCATTGCATTTCTATAGTAAAATCATTTTCATTGCATTTTTATAGTACAATCATTTTCATTGTATTTATATAGTACAATCATTTGCAATGCTTTTCTATAGTAAATCATTAGCATTGCATTTACATTATACTTATGATAGAACTATTCTGTCTGTAATGCTTGCCTTAACTCCCAACCACTGACAATCCCCTTCTTCCTGATTTTCAATGCACAACATACAGATTGAGTTGCCATAACAAATTTAGGATTAAAAAATTGCTAAATTTGGTGTACAATTATGAATCTTTTCCCTACTACCAGAAATATTTAGTTTGTTAATGCAGAAAATGACTACAACTTAGTAAGGAAATGGTGTAATAATGGTATAATCAGTGGATAGTGATAAATAAAGCCAAAACCTTGTCTAGGTATACCAGGTTCAAATACAGTCAGTACTAAAATGCATCCATGAATATAATTTCATCAAAATGTTCTGTGTCACTAAATGAGTAATCATTAGAGTGAATGAAAGTTTTGATGTATTTGTTTAATAAATCCTATCAGTGATATCATGAGAATCACTGCCACCCATATATGTTGTGTTGGGGGTGATCAATTAAAAAGTTGGAAAATGGGTGATCAATGAATAAGTTACTTCTCTTGCCTTTTGTTTGCTGTAATCACTAAAAAAATCTGAATTTTCAAAAAGAACAAGTGGGCATAAACCAGTGACCAATTTAGCATAAACTTACATTGCATATTGAACCCCCCACTAAAAACCTATTATGGGGAAATTTTCAAAAAACAAAACAAGCATTTTCCCTACTTGTTGAGGGGAGTGTGTGTGCAAAATTTCAAGTTTCTTCTATGAACGGTTAGGGCTGGGCGAAGTCCGGATACATAGATACATATAAATGTCAAAACACATGAATAACCTAAATCCAGCAACAGTGTTTAAACCGGTCTGTTGTGGGTAGCAGTGATTAATAATGAAACAAATCTTATATTGATATCCTGAATTGTTTCTAAAATATTGTGATCATATATATGAAGGATTTAAACAAACACTCAGCAGTAAATTAGTTAATGTTTTGGTTTATAAGATTCTTTTTTAAAAAACATTTATCGGATTTCAATATCAATCAATTAATCGATCTGATTAAAGTGAGTCTTCAATCGAGAGTTTGTGAAGTAAAGAGTGTTTCCCTTTGATCCTTTCTGTTTACTTTGAAAGACATCTATGCACCATTGATGCTGTTTACAATATTGATTTGTTTTTCTACATAAGAATATATAGATATGTTTACTGGACTTTGTGTGGAGGAAAATCAATTAAACAGATTAATCAATGTTTTTATCACTAACTAAAAAGGTTCTGGTAAAATTTATTGTTGTCAAACTCCAGGACAAAGTCAGGAGTTGACTTTGTTTTCCTACCATAACAAGAACAACCCTCACCAACATTTGGGGTGTAAACCAATAGGTAAAATCCCCATTTCCCAATTGTGATTTGAACTCACAATCTAGTGATTGCTAGCTGGGTGTCTTACTGACTGAGCTAAATTGACAAGTCTTAGATACTAATAGAAATTCATCATACAGATATGCATGTGCTTATTTCATTCTAATAAATAAATATAGAAAAAGAAATATATTTATATAATTTTTTATTTATTATATATGCAATACAAAAGTTGCAGTAATCATCTTCAGTCAGAATAGAAGTAGGAGTGGAGTTTGACCCTGCAGCAGCCAGTCTTGTTTTTATATTTCTTTTATCATTTATTTTCAGCAAGTGGATAAAGACAATGTTCTGTGCAAAATAACCATTTCTCTAAAAGAGCATTGTTGTGAACTAATATTTTTAATATAGATTATCCCTGAGACAATACACATAGACCTTTAAGGTACTAAACATCTATTAAACTGGGGTACAGCACTTTCGTCTACATCACTTTAGCAAATATCAGTTTTGTCTAAATCACTTTGGTCTAAAATCACTTTTATCCCAACAATATCCCCAAAAGCTCTCATGAATTTCAATAACATTTTGTCAATTGGTTGGCCATGGGCTAAGGAAGAATTGGTCAAATTTTGGGGTGGATCCAGGGATTTTTTCCGATTGAGAGATATTTTTTTAATTAAATCTTGGGATGGATCCTGGAATTTATTTCCTCTCAATCGAAAAAGAATCCTTGGATCACCCCAAAAATGTCATCAATTATTCCTTAGCCAATGGCCAAACATTCAACAAAATGTCATTGACATTCATGGAGAACTTTTGGGGATTTTGTGGGAACAAAGTGGTTTTAGACTAAAGTGATTTAGACAAAACTGATATTTTCTAAAATGATGTAGACGAAAGTACCATAACCTATAAAACATGAGTTGATTGCCAACAAAGTTTTAAGCCAAAACAGACCCCTGTTCTAAAAAAAGGAGTAAAACTCCTAGACTTAATCCAAACCAACTAGTATTTTAAAGATAAATATAAATAGGAAGGATTGGTTCAAATTTCACCATCCAATGCTGAGAATATGTGTGTATTGTATTTTTCTGTTGCATATTAAGGTACTTGTCCTAATAAGTGATATAATAGTAATAAATGCATTTATAGAAAGCGTCCTTTCTCGGGAACTTCAATACTTAAGTCCTCACTGGACTAAAGTGCTTGAAAACATGTGCAATCAATTGCATTAAAAATATAAGGCCTATTAAAGAAGAGTAAGAAGAAAGTGCAACTTGTCAATAAAGTTTTTACAAAACACAGGGCAGGAGCTACAAAGTGTATTTATTGAGTTCATATAATTATAAAAGTCTCGAAACAGGAAAGTTTTTATTTTTGATTTGAAGCTTGCTAATGTATGTATGTTCTGGATATCATAGAGTATTTGAATCCAAAGTCTGGATGCTATATAGTTGAAACTCTATTTATATTGAAGGAAATAAACATAAATTGAACTTTGTCGAAAGTTTCTTTCATTTGAGAAACTTAAGCATTAATAAATACACAATGATTGATTGAAATCAATTCAGGTATCTTAGAGAATGCACATCTAGACACACATCTGGTCATGTATAAAAGACAATATATTTGATATTAGTTTAGGAATAAAGTTTATTTTTCATATGACATATAAGCTATTTCTACCACTTGAATGATTGGTGAAGAACATAGTCAATATTTAAAAAGCATTTCTGACTGCAAATTTCTCTGATCTGATTGAGAGTATTGCGTTCAGAGAGATCAAGGCTCAACTGCAAAGAGAACCAAGTTCAGAAAAAAAAGAGAAAAAATCATGTCCTCAGCCCTGCTTGACAAACTTAAACAGCAAGATAAGCTTTTAAAGTCATGAAAAGGCATTTTAAAAGCTTTGCAGAAAAAAGGGTAAAAAGGCTTTTTTTCAATTTTGAAAAAATCAAGAAAACAAAAAAAAAGAAAATCAAGATCCTGTCATTTCAGAATTCATTATTATTTTTATTATTTTATTATTTATTTATTTTTCCCACAAACTAATTCATACTTAAAAAAAACGTTACATCTCCCCAAAAGTTGAATTCTTTTGTTATAGTGAGAGCGTGGTAAAGAATTGGTTAGAAAAAAAGTGGAAGTAAAAATGAAGTTAAGGCATTGAGTATAAAAAGGTGCAAAGTGATTGTGCTGGGTGGGGATGTAGTGCCAAGTATCGGCAAGAAAAATAAAAAGGAAAAAGTTCCAGATTCAGTCTGTGAAGAATGCATTAAGAAATAGCAAATGGAAATGGGATCAAAACTCAAAATATTAATGATCTGACAAATAGAAGCAGCCACAATAAGTTTTTTTTTCTTTAAAACTCAGACCCTGGTGCCATTAAATCCAAATTTATCGGCCCATTAGGATTCCAAGGATAACTTTAAAAAAAAAAAAGATTCCCTCCACAAGTTAATAGGTATAGGATGTGGGAAAACATGATGTTTTAAATTTTGAAGAGTTTAATAAAAACTGCTCTCTTAAAAAGAAAAGAATTCTGTTTGAGTCTGATAATGCTAATAACAGTATTCTTTTCTCGTTGTGGTTAACCTTTGATCAAGGGATTAAAACATGGGAATAAAATACATTTAGAACCGCTTCATTGTTTCACTGTATAGAAGATTGAGACAATCATTGAGTCTCTTTAAACTTATCTTGAAGCAACCAGGGTAAAAAGTATTTGATTTAAAAAAAAATCTATTAACATTTTGGATCTATTGACAGTTTTTTCAAACATCAATAACAATTGGATTAATTAAAGAAATAATCTATATATCTGTATGCTCTTTTGTACTAACTTATTTACATAATACTTACCTAAAACACACTGACTGTTATGTCATTATGTTATTACTCTCTGACCTGTTAATGATTCTGTTGGGATACAAAAATTATATGACAATATGGCCTGACCCAAAAAGTTTTAACAAAGTTGGTATGTACTTTTCACTTTCTGTATTTAGCCAGACTACTTTAAGTTGAATTTTCTACAGCCAGGTCATTGAAAAATATGTTGATCAGGCAAGTCAGTAGAAGTCGAAGTTGATTTTTTAAAGCAATTTTGTCTTTCAGGTGTATAAAATAGCCAATAATATTTTTTCCTCAACTACATATACATTTGTAAAAAGTTAATCTATTATTTAAAATTGTAAATAATATGAATTATTTTTTTTTTTAATATTTTTAAATTTATGGATTTTTATAGGTTTTGTTCAAATAATTCAAATAATATTCTGTATACTTATGAGCAGGAAGTGAACTGGTTTAGTTCATCTAAATTAAATGAATGAAAAACATTGATGTCCAAATATGTAGTAGATATTTAGTATTCACAGACAAAAATAATAGAATTACAATTGGATCTGTCAAGGCTGACTATGGAGGCAAAGGCTTTTACTGCTATTACCTGGGTAAGTAAGGTAGATATGAGGGAGTGGTTTTCCCAAGTGCTTAATCACCCATTGTCTTCTCTGTCAACCATAATTGTTTGTCAGTGATTGCTGATTTCATTTTCTGGGACAGTAGCCACTGCACCGCACGGAGTACATAATTTATCATTTTTATGTTAACCTGAATATTATTTAGACAGGTCTGGTTACTCACTCAATAGAAACCATTATGTGACCAACGACTTTTGACAGCATGCCATGTTGGGGATGATCAATTAAAAAATTGGAAAATGGGGTGATCAATGAATAAGTTACATCTCTTGCCTTTTCTCTGGCAGTGATCACTAAAAAAGTCTGAATTTTTGAAAAAACAAGTGACACAAACCAAGGGCTCAATTTAGCATAAACTTACATTGCAAATTGAACCCCCTCTAAAAACTTATTTAGGGGGAGGGAATTTTTAAAAAATAAATTTTTTTTTTAGATATAATAAGGAGTAAATGTTTAAATTTTCAGAATTCTAGCTCCATTGGAGCAGCCTGTACACATGATAGATACGTAGCTAGCCAGTCAACCAGATCAACTTAAAAACTGAAGAAACCTATGTTGACAGTTTGGGTGACAGTTTTGGTTGATGGTTTCTAATTGATCTAGCAAAATTATAGTAACAAAAATGAGAAAGAAACTGAATGATATCTGAAAACACCTGTGCCCCTGGGTGGTCGCTCATTATCTCATTTTGTGGACAATACCTTTTGCATAGACTGGAATTTTGTCTTTTTCCAAGAATTCCAGATTCAACAGGTTTGGTTACAACCTTAATACACAGTTTTGTTTACATAACATAAACTGTCATGCCAAAATAAACATTTTCAATTTATTTAGAGCATGGCTGATGGAATCTAAAATAAGTCGAGTGCTAAGCTTTATATTATCAAACAGCTGATACAGGAGTATCTGAATGGGTTTATTACATTTATTTTGATATATCCTGAATAGGTAATACAGAGATTACCTTTTGTACACAATGTGTATCTAGGTTAAGTATATACATACAAATAAAGGTGGAACCATGCAAGGTCAGCATGCTTTGTCAAAATAAGAACAAAGACAAACACAAAATAAGGGTTTAAATTTTCGAGATAAACATTTGCAACTTTTTTGAAGGAGTTTCCTCAGTGTTTGTAATGGTTGACTCTTGCTATAATTCCTCAGATATATGTTTGTGTCTGTGTGCTTGTGTATTCATGTCTGTGTGCTTGTGTACCTGTGTAAGTCTGTATGCTTGTGTGTCTGTGTCTATGTATTATATGTTTGGGTATATATACATTGGTAGAAGGCGAGATTCTAGAGGTCCACGAATACATCTACCTAGGTCGAGTAATAAAGCTAGAGAAAGACCATGACTGCGAAATAAAACAATGCATAACGATAGACTGGAAAGCATTTGGTATAAATAGAGACATTCTGAAGAGCACCATGCCAATGTGCCTAAAGTGTAAAGTATACAATGGCTGCATAATACCAGCCATGACTTATGGATGCAAGACATGGAAATTAACCAAACAAGCTGAAAACCAACTCAGAATAGTACAAAGAGCCATGGAAAGAGCAATGCTAGGGATAACTCTAAGAGATAGAAAAAGATCAACATGGATCAGAGAGAGGACTAGAGTGAAGGATATTATACAACTAATTAAGCAACAAAAATGGTGGTGGTTCGAAGATGCAATAAGTGCCATTTAGAAAAAAATGTATTTAATTAAATTAAAAATAAAATTCTGGATTTGA
>VCCN01005109.1:6563886-6577737 GCA_006491835.1 Architeuthis dux | reverse complement strand
ATTATACTATAAGGCTGAGTAGGCTTACTATTCAATCGTATGCAGGGCCGGATTATACTATAAGGCTGAGTAGGCTTACTACTCAGCTTTATAGTATAATCCGGCCCTGTATACAATTGAATTTTCATGAAGCTTTTATAATGTTCACTTAGGCACTTTCACAACTTGCAGTTCTCATCTCTATTGTAATTATCATAATTTATTTAAAACTAATTTATTAGTATTTGCTGTGTGTATCATTCAAGTAGTGATTAATGTTTTCAGCTTAAATTATAGCCAAAATAGTGGCAATAACATTTTGGATGGACAGGTTGTCCATCAATGGTTGTGAGAAAAAAGGTTTTCCTAGAACATTGGTTGAGTGGTTATTTGATTGAAGGAAGGACAAGCAATCATAAACCAGGAAAAATAGAAGAACAAGAACGTAAATCCCTGGCAGAAAGGTGAGAAAAGCAACTTCATCATTTCTCAAGGCCTCCCTTCGTAAGGATAAAGAACAAGGAAGATAATAAAATTATGGGGAATGAGATGATTGAATCTTGTTATGGATTTTTACAGCAAAGAGAGACAATTTGCAGCAAATGAGAAAGAACTTAGGAAAGAATGTAATGCTTCTGGGTAGAAATGTGCCCCGGCTGTGTCATTCTCAATTGCTTACATTCAAGGATCTATCTATATCCTTGTACTGGGGCTGAAGTGGATTGAATGTTTTGGGTGTGAAAACCTTGCCAAAGGTCACTATAGCAGCTCCTGAGCTATGAAGTCAATATATTATATTTACTAAATAAGAAAAAACTGTGCTTGATTAGGATATCACAGAAGTGTGAATTGCATTTTTTAAAAAGTTGTTTTTTATCACAACTCAACTCCATCAATCTGTGGCACTGCGTAAACAGTGTGGATATGAAATAAAGAATGAGTTCCCAGTGAGACACGCACTCATGCACCTCTTGCCACAGGGAAGCCTGGTTAAATGCACCAGCTGACATCTAAGCTACAGTAACTTTGATGACTTGCAGAAGTCTAAATCCAACCTTTAAACCTACTTTCCATCCCAAAATCTCTGGCGTCATGGTTTTTTATTTATTTCTGTACTAGTAGTATCTCAACTCAGGCTACCAATCTCACTGAGGTAGATGTAGGTTAACAGCCTGAGTTGTGTTGTAATGAAAAACAACATTAAAAAAAATAAAGATGTAGGTATATAGTAGTCAAAAATTGATAATAATGGGTTACAATACTTCATCTAATAAAAATGAATAATAAAATAAAATAATTGTTAACTGTCAACCAAAACTGTCAGCATAGGTTCCTTCAGTTTTTAAGTTGGTCTAGCTGGCTATGTATGTATACAGGTTGCACCAATGGAGCTTAGAAGACTGAAAATTTCAATATTTACTTATATCTAGAAAAACATGCTGCCAAAGTAATGTCTAAGAAAAACGTTTTTCTTGTTTTTTTACTCTGCACCAATAGGTTTTTAGAGGGTGTTCAATTTACAATATAAGTCCATGCTAAATTTTTTTAATTGACCACCCCAACACCACGTCATGCTGCCAAAAGACGTTGTTCACATGACCGTTTCTATTGAGTGACTAACCAGACCTGTTATCTTTCATTTTGTATTGACATTCTTGTGTACCATTGAAGTGCTTTATATAAATGACAGAGATAAATCAAGGCTATAATCATAAAAAATTACATTAGATATTTACTCTGTGGAGTTATCTGCCAAGTTTTTCAAGAGCCATCAAACTGTTCTTGAGTTATGACGATGGTGATTTTTTTGTTTATTTTTGGGGCAGGACAGAATCGGCATTGTCATCTCTTTAATTTTTAATGATTATTTCAACTGTTACATTCTCTGGTCGTCATGAGGAGTTGTAACTCATATTTGATAAACTTCTGGAATCAATGAAAGAAAAACAGTATAGCCAGTACATGATCTAATATTCATCCGATATGGCCTCAAATCATCCATGAAATTGGTTGAATTTAACTCCTCTCCCACGAGAACAGGCAGCTCTGCGTTCCCTCACTTCTTCTTTTTGCACTACACCACTGGCTATAACTGTTACCAAAACTGTCAACATAGATTTCTTCAGTTTTTACGTTGGTCTGGCTGGCTGGCTATGTATGTACACATGTATGCTGCACCAATAGAACTGTTGGGAGTTTGAAATTTCAACATTTACTCCTTATGTCTAGAAAAAGGTTGTTTTTTTTAATTGGGGGTTCAATTTACAATGTAAGTTTATGTTAAATTGGTCCCTTAGTTTATGTCCGGCAGCATTCATGCTTGTTTTTTTCAAAATTCAGACATTTTTAGTAACTTATTCATGGATGACCCCTTTTTCCAATTGTTTTTATTGATTACCCCTAACACCACATGCTGCCAAAAGACATTGGTCATGTGATGGTTTCTATTGAATGACTAACAAGACCTATTTTTTTGTTGTCATAAATGAATTAGTGTTTTGTTCTATTGGGTTAAAGATTGATCCATCAGGAAGAAATGGTCTTCAGTCTCAACTGATTGCTTAGTTTGCTGATGGCATCTTCTATCACTGTTCAAGGCTGCACTGAATAATAAGCAACTTAGCTAAAAAATGGGACAAGAGAAATAGTACAAGATGAGATTCAGAAGAGACAATTGTTTACCTTGGTTGGTTCCATTCATGTTTAGTTTCTTCTTTCTGTCTTTGCATGAGATTATCCATGGGTGGATTGAACCATCTTTCTTTCTTCCCACAGAATTATTCGTGTGTGGATTAAAGCATAATTCATATACTAATCAAAAAATTTCAATAGCATTATCAGTATTGTTTTTTTATGATTATAAGAAAAACAGGTCTGGTTAGTCACTCAATAAAAACTGTCATGTGACCAATATCTTTGGCAGCATGCTGTGTTAGGGGTGATCAAGTAAAAAATTGAATAAAGGGGTGATCAATGAATAAGTTACTTCTGTATTTTGTTGGGCAGAGATCACTAAAAATGTTTGGATTTTCAAAAACAAGTCTGATTGCTGCTGGACACAAAATAAGAGATCAATTTAGCATAAACTTACATTGCAAATTGAACCCCCCACTATAACCTATTTATGAGGGCAATTTTATAAAAAAAACTGTTTTCAGCAATCTACCTTCATTGGTGCAGCCTGTATGCATGATACATACATACATTGCCAGCCAACCAGACCAACTTGAAAACTGAAGAAACCTTTGGTGACAGTTTTGGTTGATGGTTTCTGATATAAACATTTGCAAAAACTGGTTGCATCATACAATGGCAGTCATGTCTCTATTATATGCTATAGTAGAAAAAGATGGTATGAATCACATGAGTTTATGAAGCAGATTATATGACTTTTCTGCACTACCTGACCCAGGTATTGGATTCGCAACTATCAGGCAGGTTACTAGTGCAGAAAAGTCATATAATATTGTTCAGTGAAAGAGGTAGACAAGCCACATTGCAAGCAATGTCAGATTACGGCATGGGCTTTAAAGGCTGCAGTCTAGGGGTCCCCACAAGCTGGAGGGCCTCTAGAAATTAAGTGAAAAGTTATTTCATGTGCGAATGCTGGATCAAAGTGCAAGTACTCTAAATTATCTATTTAAAAAAAAAGTTCAATTAATATATTGCATATACGTATATTTTTAGTAAACATACTGCGGCAAAAAGAAACACTGTACTGTATACATATGTATTGTATGATGGTTTGTGACATCAAAGAATGTCTGTAATAGACTTGCTCTCATGGCAATTGAAAACGATGTTCCCGAGAACTTACAATTTATTTATGTTTTGGAAAAATCTGTACCAAGAAATTATGCAAAGCAAATGTTTGGATTTAAATTGTTGTTAGCCTTGTAAAAATAAATTTTTTTCAACTTTTTCTTCCTTTTTGAAAATATTACTGGAGGTCTCACAGTAGCTGTAGGCCAAGGGTTTACAAAATCTTAATCCAGCACTGATTGCAAGGACGATTTAACTAGGAAGAATTAACTGATACAAGATATCCTCAGGCATGGACAGCGGCATGAGAACAATCTATTCCCGTATATATTGAATAAAGAGTTTGGTTTGAAATTACAAGAAGGTTACCAACTACGACACCTAAAGAAGGCTGGAGGGTACAACAGCCAAAACGTTCTGACTGTAACAACCAAGATGAGGACACTAGTCCGACTCAATCAGTGTATAATAATGATAATTAGTGATACAGAATTAGAGTAATGGGAGAGAAACAGAATACAGAAAGGGGGGTGAGGGAGAAAAGAAAGAATAACAGAGATACAGTGAGAAAAAGAAGAGGGACAGAATGGAGAGAGAGGAAGTGAGAGAGAAAAGAAAGAATAAGAGAAAACAATATAGAGTGGGAAAAAAAGGGAGAATGTAGAAGAAAGAGGTAGAGAGAGAAGGAATAGAAATAAAGAATGAGAGAAAGAGAGTAAGCCAATAAACAAAAAAACGTGTCTAATCCTCATGACCTTGTCTTCTATATTTCATTCAACTTAAAAACAAATGTTTCTTTCTTTTAAGATTATAATTTGTCAGCATTTTTAAAAAATATGCTTTAGTATTTTATGTATTCGGGGTGGGGAAAGTAAATGTGTGCATATATATAGTTTGCTATATCCTCTGTTAGTATGGAACTAGTAACCTTTTTATTTTGCTTCAGGTAGCTTTTTCATCCTGACCTATATTATGAATTTGCCATTGTTTTTGGTTAAAAAATTAGTTTAAGCCATTCTTTATACCCTCACATTTGCAGATAAAGATATATCTGTAAAGTCAGATAGATGCACTCACTCACAATATATGGATGTGAAATATCCACATATACATATATGTTATATTTGTATATGTGGATGTAAGGTAATCCGACAGAATGGTGGTAGTAATTTGACAATGTGGAGGTAAAAGATTGAGAAGGTGTGTTACATCTCAAAATTTGTATAACCATAAAGATAAGGCTTATGCATTTCACTGAGTTTCAGTCGGCATCTTCAGAAGCTCTTCACAATGCAGAAAACTGTAGTAATTGCAGTCCATCACATATTGGGACAAAATATACTAAACTGGAAAAACAGAGAGCCAGCATTGTTGGTAAGGAGAAAGGGAGGAGTATCATTGAGTCTGGATGTTATATTCAAAAAAGTCATAAAGATAGAAGGTGAGATTCTAGAAGAGGTTGATGAATACATTTACCTAGGACAGGTAATAAAGCTAGAGAAAGACCATGACAGCAAAATAAAACGACGCATAACGATAAATTGGAAGACATTTGGTATGAATAGAGACATTTTGAAGAGCACCTTGCCAATGGGCCTAAAGCATAAAGTATACAACGGCTGCATAATACCAGCCATGACTTATGGCTGCGAAACATGGAAATTAACCAAACAAACTGAAAACCAGCTCAGAATAGCACCAAGAGCCATGGAAAGAGCAATGCTATGGATAACTCTAAGAGATAGAAAAAGATCAACATGGATCAGAGAGTGGACTAGAGTGAAGGATATTATACAACTAATTAAACAGCAAAAATGGAGATGGGCTGGCCACCTAGCAAGAAGAGATGACGATAGATGGGGGAAATAGTAACCAATTGCTGTCCATGGGACAGTAAAAGAAGTAGAAAAAGACCAGACACAAGATGGAGGGATGAGATAGAAAAGTTTGCCAGTAAGACTTGGCAGAGGTTAACACAATCTAGGTCGTCATGGAAGGAGATGGGAAAGGCCTTTGTCCAGCAATGGACTTATAATGGCTGATGAAGATGATATATGGTGTACAATAGGATAAAGGTTATCCGACAATTATGCTAGGAAAAGACAATGTGGAGAGAATAATTTGCAAGAAATTATTTAATACCTTAACATGTTTCGACTGTAAATTCAGCTGTTTTTCAAAAGGAAAGTTGGAGAAAAGATGTGTCTGCATTCATCGAGGTGTACTATTTGAGATATATATATATATATCCCATCCCATGCCAACACTCAAAAGCAGAGTTATAGTGCCCCTAAAGCAGCTAAAAATGGCAAAAGACTTGCAGATCAAGAGGTAAACAACATGTCTTATCAGATGGACAGTACTTGGTGCACTGACATCAACTCTACCTTGGCACAAAGTCTAGAAGTGTGGGTGTCAGCCAGATGTTCGATGACTCCCTCCTGCCTTTTAGTTGGTGGGTAATCAAGTCCAACCCAAACACACTTTTACTTGTTTACTTCTATTTTGAGTTTATTTACGTATAGATTTCTTTTGCGGACACTTTATATACAAATACACAAATACAGACACATATAAATATACATACACCAAACACATCTCATATCTACATATAAATATATACATACACCAAACACATCTCATATCTACACATAAATATATACATACACCAAACACATCTCATATCCACACATAAATATATACATAAACCAAACACATCTCATATCCACACATAAATATATATATACACCAAACACATCTCATATCCACACATAAATATATACATACACCAAACACATCTCATATCCACACATAAATATATACATACACCAAACACATCTCATTTCCACACATAAATATATACATACACCAAACACATCTCATTTCCACACATAAATATATACATACACCAAACACATCTCATATCCACATATAAATATATACATATCAGATATATATATATATATACAAAGTATATAAAGAATAGGTATAAATATACAAACATTCATAAGCTACATAGCAAAGGTATAATTAGATACAGACACACATACACACATGAAACATATGCATGTACATGTGTGTACATGTGTGTACAGACATGAAACTATTAAACATTGAGGTAGATGAGCACAAACACAGGCAATGCAAATAGTTCCATGATTACTGAATTTGTTTATGGGAAGGTTACTTTGTAAAGAAAATCAGTGGAAATATCCTTTTTACATAATAACCATATTTTTGATTTTATGACATCTCAATTAATATTGAAATGAACAATTAACTCTGTTACTATATAATCGAAGAAAACAATTTTAATATCAAGTTTTCTCCATCCAGAATTATGACCCAAACCCACATTATGCAATCTAATCTAATGACAATAAATCCCAAGGCCAACCAGTGTATGTCTAAACTTTTTAGTTGTTTCAAGTTTAATACAAAATGAATAGAATTTTAGTTAACAATACCTTGCATTAATCTTTCAAATTACTGTGTAAACATACTGACACTGCACACAGCTTTAGGTAAATCAGTGTTGGTATTTACTAATAATAATAATGCTTCTTGTTCTGTCAGCTGTGAAGGGATCTTTTTCTGCCACACTTTGTAAGGGCAAAACAATTATTGTAAACAAAACCCCCAAGTGACAGCAGTAATCACTTTGTACAATAGGTATAATTAGACAGGTCATGTGACTATGTCACTATTTATCTAGAGTGGTTTATCTACTTTTGGCACCCAACAGTAAATGTCAAAGGTCAGCATTTTCCCAATTTACAGGCTGAAGAAGATATAATCCCATGTATGAATGTGTGTGCTTGTGTTTGTTTGTGTGTGTATGTGTGTTTTTGTGTGTGTTCACTAACAAAGAGAATTTTATGCATTTGTATTGATTTGTATCTGTGTATGTTTATGTGCGTTTTTTATGTGTGTTACAGTTGTGTGCAAATCAGCATGCAGGAATACTTACACGCATATTGGCACTCATGCACGTACGCACACACAACGCTAATAGCTTGTGCAGTAAGTTTATCTGTTGTGCCAGGAATGAGAGTTCAAATCTGATTTCAGCAAGTTTTCATCTGTTACAAAATTGGAACTATACAATCTTCTCACAAACACAAAGCCTGACAGTTATGGTTAGTCACTCAGTAGAAACCTTTGTGTGACCAATGTCTTTTGGCAGCATGCTGCATTGGGGGTATGGTAGCCATCTCCAAACTTCCAAAATGGAGGACACTCTATCCCAGGATTCCCAACCTGGGAGTCCACAAAGGGTATTACGTGGGGTGGTTTCCCAAATATGCAAAAAGAGGATATTGCAAACTGAAAAGATGGACTTATACAGATTGACTCCCTTGAACATGTTGTTAATGATGAGTTGTAAATATCATAAAGTTTTGTATAAAATATACAAAATATTTAGAAGAATTGTTGATTTGTCAAATATCACTTTAATATATGAATGCAATTTTGAGTGATTTTTGTAAGTTTTCTGAATGAAATTGGCCTTTGGCAGACTGACTGACCCTCTCCCACTTGTTGATGACATGACTCTACACTGTGGCTCATCAGCAGTGTTGACGATGACAACAACATGTAATAAAAATATGTTAACAGTTAACAACTAACATAGTCTGAATTTTCAAAAAACAAGTGTGAATGCTGCCGCACCCAAACTAAGGGACCAATTTAGCATAAACTTACATTGTAAATTGAACCCTCCACTAAAAATCTATGGGGGTGGGATTTTAACAAAAAAACTGTTTTTTTCTAGACATAATAAGGAGTAAATGTATAAATATTCAGCCCTATAGCTTCATTGGTGTGGCCTGTACACGAGATGTATACATACCCAGCCAGCCAACCAGACCAGCTCAAAAACTGAAGAAACCTATGTTGACAGTTTTGGTTGACAGCTTCTAATACAAGACTCTACTTAGCTGACAGCCATGTGTATGTGTGTATGTGTGTGTGTGATGAATCATGATGAACAAGATGCTTGAAAATTAAAAATCAAAATGGTGAGAAATAGGATCCATACATTAACAAGTTGTATCCATTTGATACGTGCCACTTGATAAAAAGTTTTAAAAATCTAGAATTAAAAATATTCTTGCTACTTGCAAAGTTTATATGTGCGTTCGGCAAGAGTAAACAGTGTTAATTTCTGATCAGAACTGCTAATAATATGAAGTGAACCAGTTGGATGCATCAGCTGTCATGGATGAATGGTCTAAGACACTTGAAACAGATTGATAAGTGCCCGATTGAAATGCTTCTCTCTAGTCAGGGGTTCAAATCTCCTCTCTGACTAATTTACTTGGTATTTGTTTACTGAAAAGATTTACTGTAGGCTATCCATTTTGATTAATAATATTGGTTAGGGCTTTACTATTTGAAAAACATTGGATTTTGATTGCATATTACAGATAAGCAGTGTTTTTGTCAGTCAACTTAGAGTATTGATCTGGAAATTTGAGATTATAAAACTGACATTAAAACTAGTGAAAATCCTATAAAACCCCATGGACATAGATACAATGTATATATATATTTATATCTGAAGAGATGACAATAGATGGGGGAAAAGACTAACCGATTCGTGCCCATGGGACAAAAAACTGAAGTAGGAAAAGACCAGACACAAGATGGAGGGACGAGATAGAAAAGTTTGCCAGTAAGATTTGGCTGAGGTTAGCACAAGATAGGTCGTCATGGAAGGAGATGGGAAAGGCCTTTGTCCAGCAGTGGACTTATAATGGCTGATGATGATGATCTATCAATTTTACTAACTGTCTCTGCACAGGTGACATTTGTTATTATATTTTTACTCATTGAGGTTTCATGCCAATAGTGTCTGGTGGCTTTCACTTGGGATCAAGTAACAGCAAGTCTCCTCAATACTCCATTACTCTCCTCAATATTCTTGTTGATTTTTAGTAATGCTGTTGTCTTGATGGTTTTGATTCTTTCTTGAATTTCCAGTTCTTCTAACTTCTTTGCAAGGCTCTTTGGGACTCTGCCAAGTGTGCCAATAATGATGGGTACAACCATTACTATCATGTTCCACAATTTGTTTAGTTCTCTTGCAAATTCTAAGCATATTTCCTTTTTTTTTCAACTGTCTTTCAGTTTTATTCTGTGTTCTGCTGAAACGGTGATATTCAATATTTAACGGATCTTTTCCTTGTTTATAATGACTAGATCTGGTCTTCTGGCCTGGATTGGGTGATCCATTTGAATTTCAAAGTTCCATAAAGTTTTATGCTTTTTATCCTTTAGGGCAGCTTCTGGTTTGTGCATGTGAAATTTGTCTGCCTGGTCAAATCCAAGTTATTTATACAATTCCCAGTGGATCATCTTTCCAACTCAGTTATGTATAGCTTTGTACTCTTTCTGGGCTAATTTTCTGCATTCCCTCTGAGCTAATTTTTGCCACCACCTCCACCACCACCATCATCATAATCATCATCATTATTTCATTGATTAATCCTACTTCATTATTATTATAGTATTTCATCTTTGTTACATTATTATTTCATTTTTATCACGTGATTATCATTACATTATTATTATTACTTTATTTTTATATTAATATATTATTTCATTACTTTTATATATTTTTACATTTTATCACATTCTTTTTATTGATTATTATTATCATTACATTATTATTTCATCATTACATTTCATTATTGATTATTACAGCATTAGTATTATTATTATATTATTGTTACTATTGCTACTCCATTACATTTATCTTACTATGACACTACAGCTACAACACAAAAGAAGAATACAAAATCAAATTGTTATGAAATAATTATAATCCCAAGATAGATACGGATATATTTCTGGTTGATATCTTTTATTATTATTTGCAATAATCAATTAATTATTTCTTTTTGCACTATTTGCTGTTTGTCATTTACCAGTCGACTAACAAATGAGTCACCTCTCCCCCCAACTCGGTTGTTGAAAAGAGTCTAATCAACATTTTATGGATGACCGATGGTCAGTCATGTATGGCTAATATTAAGACATGACAGCTAAACTGGTTAAAATTTCTGCAGATTTAGATTAATTTTCTTGTCTTAGCAGGGAATAAACTTGGAATTAAGATGTCTCTGAGTCATTTTTGCAATTGTGTGAAGATTCTGTCTGCTACTCTGTTTTTTGACTGGTATCTCTTAGGACTGCGAGGCCATTTCATTAAAGAATCAATGAAAAAGTAAGGATTTCTGATTTTAATATCTTTAGCGCATTATCTTAAGGAAGGACTGTCAGATTCCCTTCTTGTCAACCTCATGGCATTCCCCTAACATCAGCAGCAGCAATACTGTTCTTATAATCTGAAGTCCCAATCAAACTCTATTTGTCTCCTGAAATGAAGTTCTGATCTTTTCATGTCAAATGTATTGCTTCCATCCATATGTGTTGTTTTCATCATTTATTCTCAAAATCCAATCTTCGATAGACATTAAAAAAAAAAGATACAGTTAAAGTTTTTTAGCTGACACAAACTGTTATTTTTCCTTTTGTTACTGAGGGAATATATCATCATCAGCAGCAGCAACTGTCATAAGTCCACTGCTGGACAAAGGCCTTTCTCATCACCACCCATGACAACCTAGATTGTGCTAACCTCTGCCAGGTCTTACTGGAAAACTTTTCTATTTCATCCCTCTATTTTGTGTCTGGTATTTTCCTACTGTGTTTACTTTATCATGGGCACCAATCGGTTAGTCTTTTCCCCCATCTATTGTCATCTCTTCTTGCTAGGTGGCCAGCCCATCTCCACTTTTGCTGCTTAATTATTTGTATAATATCCTTCACTCTAGTCCTCTCTCTGATCCATGTTGATCTTTTTCTATCTCTTAGAGTTATCCCTAGCATTGCTCTTTCCATGGCTCACTGTGCTATTCTAAGTTGGTTTTCAGCTCGTTTTGTTAATTTCCATGTTTCGCATCTGTAAGTCATGGCTGGTATTATGCAACCGTTGTATACTTTATGCTTTAAGCACATTGGCAAGGTGCTCTTCAAAATGTCTCTATTCATACCGAATGCTTTCCAACCTATTGTCATAAAGATAGAGAGAAAGACTCTAGAAGAGGTTGATGAAAGCATCTATCAAGAACAGGTAATAAAGGGAATTTATAAATGTCATTTTGTTTCAACTTCCCAATTTTGAAAATTCGTGCCTGTTTTATTCATATTTCAAAATGTTATTGTTATGACCTAAAATATCAAGACAATGTCACCCAAAATTATTAGAAACCGTCAACCAAAACTGTCAACATAGGTTTCTTCAGTTTTTAAGTTGGTCTGGCTGGCTATGTATGTATCGCACGTACAGGCCGTGCCAATGGAGCTAGAGGACTGAAAATTTAAACATTAACTCCTTAATATGTTTAGAAAAAACGTTTTTTGTTTTTTTTTAAATTCCCCCAAAATAGGTTTTTAGTTGGTGGTTCAATATGCAATGTAAGTTTATGCTAAAATTGTCCCTTAGTTTATGTCCAGCATGCTCGTTTTTGAAAATTCAGTTTTTTTTAGTGATCACTGAGAGAAGTAATTTATTCATTGATCATCCCCTTTTCCAATTTTTTAATTGTTCACCCCAACACTGCATGCTGCCAAAAGGCATTGGTCATGTGATGGTTACTAACCAGACCTGTACTATTTTCAAAATCCTATTTTAATGAGCTAAAATATCAAGACAATGTTATCCCAAATTAATTTGTAACAAGTTGATTATTAGGAAATAAATTTAAAAAAAATGCTAAATAAATCGGATGGTCAAATTTGAACTCATAAGTCAAACCAGACAAACACTTTATTCCCCTCACACACAATACAAGCAATGTATTCACTATTTTGACTACATTGGCCTTTAATGTATCTAAACAATTGGATTGCTTACCTTTAACACAGGCGATGGCTTTACCAGTTTGGTTACATTAACTGTGGTTGATTAACTCCCCTAACTCAATTTCCTTCACTAATATTGGGTGCTTTATGTAAAGCAGCCACAGTGTCACTTTCTATTAAATTTGACTATCCTAATTTTAGTTGTTTTTATACAACTTATTAATTCGGGCCACTGTTTCTATGGCAACGAATAACAGCGCAATCGGAAATAAAGATTAAGCCTTCGGTGAAAATCAAACTCACACCCTCATTGCTAGAGGGAGACTAGTTTACTCCTAGCTGCTTTTGACCAATCAGCCATGAAAACTTCATGGATTAGCAGAAGCTGATTTACACTTATAAACTCACTTCCTACAACCAACTCTCTGCACCATATTTACGTTGCTTTACATATGAGACCTAGTAATCTTTTTTATAAACCAAACTTTATTATTATTGGATGAAGTACATGGTTCAAAGTAGATTAATGAATACACATCTGATTTTCAGCAATTGTCAAAGATTAAAGGAAAAAGTCATGGAATCTTGAAATATAATCAGTTTTGACACATATAAGAATATTAAGAAGCTTTGTTGGAGATTGCCAACAAAGCACAAAACTAATACCATCATTAAAATATACAATAATATATTTTACTTAATGCATTTCATTTATATTTGGCTTTGTCCACTCTGCTAAGAACTAACACATAACACAGACACATAGGCATATATACCTACATTCTTATAAATGTATGGGCACACACACACATACATATATATATAATGTATATTTGGACAACAATCCTTCATTTATGCATGTCTGGTTAAATACGACGGACAAGGAACATCTTGTTCATTTTTTATAAAATTTTTCTTGTTTCCATACAAGAGAACGTGTGCTTGGATCCATGGAGTGTAGTGCTTGTCCAAAAGTGTTGTACCGAGTGCTTTTGGCTAAACAATTAGCCATTTTCAAGGTGTTTATGATTCCTCAATTATTTAATCAGTGTATTGGTTTAGTGCGTTAATGTAATGTTTTAAGTTGGAGGGGTTTCAGTTGGAAAATACATTTAAAACTCTGTGACCTTGGCCAAAGAAGATTTTATTATAGAGTAATTTATTTTAGTATAGAATTCCTCTTTTTAATAATTCAGGCTTTGAGGATTGTAAGTCTTTTTCTGCAATTCTCCCTGT
>VCCN01005109.1:6520452-6531046 GCA_006491835.1 Architeuthis dux | reverse complement strand
GTTAAGATTTTGTATACTGATTTTCAAGGCAGGCCGGTCCTCCCCACTTGGAAGACTGACACAACAAAGTCTTCCTCTCCATTTCCTCTCATTTGGCCTTGTGTCATACTAAGCTAAGTTTAGTAAATAGTAATAAAAGTAGTAACTGTTTCCTCTACAAACAGAAATCTATCTACTTTCTATTCTTAGAATTGATCACTGATATACAAACAATATGATCCCATGAATGACAGTGTGCAATATAAATCATTTACTCTTTTTACTATTTGGTCTCATTGTTAGAAACCGTCAACCAAAACTGTCAACATCAACATAGGTTTCTTCTGTTTCTAAGTCTGGCTGGCTATGTATGTATCTCATGTACAGGCCATACCAATGGAGTTAGAGGGATGACAATTTAATCATTACTCTGTATTATGTCTACAAAAAACATATTTGTTTTTTGAAAATTCCCCCCAAAATGGGTTTTTAGTATGTTCCATTTACAATGTAAGATTTTGCTAAATTGGTCACTTAGTTTGTTTTTTGAAAATTCAAACTTTTTTAGTAATCATGACCCAACAAAAGGCAAGAGAATATAATTTATTCATTGATCACACCTTTTTCCGATTTTTTAATTGATCACCCCCCCAACATGGCATACTTGCAAAAGACATTGGTCATATGATCATTTCTATTGAGTGATTAACTAGACCTGTTTGATGATTGTAAATCAATAAAACATTTGCATACAAGGGCAGAATTCTTGTGGATTTATTACTACTAGCTGAAAATGAGCCTGTAGAGCAGGATTTTCCAGTGGTCAGACTGTGTTAGACTTTTAGTATGTTATTGAGCACACCTGATACTACGAAAAACCATTGAGAAACCTTCAATTGCAATTGTTTTGGGGGTAAGGTGGGTTTTTTTCATAAAGGCAACCGACTAATTTGGCTGCCATCTTTTACGCCATCTTGAATATTATACCTTTCCAGTGGGCAGAATCTGGTAAACTTTTCATATGTTATTGAACACACTTGATACTATAAAAAAAATAATCTAGGATGAATAATGAATGAGTAATGTGTATTTTAATGATTTGGCAGCCATCTTGGACACCATCTTGAAAATTATACCTTTCCAGGGGCTAGAAAAATTGAATACAAACTTTTTCTGATTAAGCATACCTTAAAACCCCTAAAAATGAAAAGAAATCGCTTTTAACATTCAAGTCCCATGGGAGCCCTTTTTTCTACACATGCAACCAGACTAAGATGTCTACTTTATGCAACTAAACAAAAAGATAAAGATTCGGTTGAGCTAATCTCATGGATACAAAGTAAGGGTCTAGTTCAACATTATACTTACTTTGTAAATTGAACACCTCACTAAAAACAGAAAATGTTTTGGAATTAAAATAATATGCTAAAAGCATGCTCTGGGGTCCCATTAGTAACCACAGAAAATTTGGTGGCCATAGCTCTGGCTGTCCTTGAGTTATACAATGACGGACAGACATTTGGCAGATTACAGTAAGACATGAAACTTGTGATTAAATCAAAGCAATAGCTTCTATAAATACACATAATTTGAAAACTGGTGACAGGTTTGTCAGAAGAAAATCAGAAGAACCGTTTTTTTTTTTCACTTATAAGAAGATTCCATGCTAATAATCATTCACAGACAATGGCCAGGTTCATGGAGCACCCACTGTGGAAGAAACTTACAAGCAATGGCTCATGAGACTAGCACTAACTTTCCTCCTCCAGAAACCATATTAATTCTAAGAACCAGAATGATATTAAAATTAAATCCTGTATAAGGAAAGTATTACCAGGATAAAGAAGTTTTGAAAACTGTTTTGACTCATAGAAATAAAATAGATTATTAACGTTGACATCATAGTTGTTCATTGCCATTTGCAGAAGACATCTTGAATCATGTGAACATAATTTGCTAGTAATAGACAAAAAGTAAAAACTTTCAAATATATCTTGCAAGTAATGTCTGTGACAACATGAGATTCTTCTATGAAGGAAGCAAAATAAAAAAAATAGGAAAAACTTATATAAATGGACAGGTAAGAGTTATGTGTATACCATAACTTCAAAATTGCTGTAAGCCAGCCCATTTCTGTAATAAGATAATTATAAAAAGTTTTTTTGTCAAGTTTCTCAGGGCTGGAGTCACAACAGAATATGGTTGGTTTTGTTATTTATTTAAATTCTTCTTTTTTTCCCCAATCAGTTGGAAACCTTGAAAAGTGAGTCTCAGAAGATTCCTTCCTTCCAAACAAATTCTTATATAACATTTAGTTAATTTTCCTTGTCCTTCTTTTAATAAGTTTTTCTCTTTCTTTTTCCTTGTTTTTTTTCTTCAATTTCTGTACCTTTTTTTTTTACCTCTTCTTCTTTCTTTCCTGTATTTATATTAGAAACTGTCAACCAAAACTGTCAACATAAGTTTCATCAGTTTTTAAATTGGTCTGGCTGGTTATGTATGTATCACGTGTGGGGGTCTAGGGTTGTTTGGCCTTTTTTGGTTGTTAGACACCATCAACCAAAACTGTCACCAAAACTGTCAACATAGGTTTCTTCAATTTTCAAGTCGGTCTGGATGGCTATGCATGTATCATATGTATGGGCTGAACCAACGGAGTATAGGGTTGAAAATTTAAACATTTACTCCTTATGTTTATAAAAAAGTTGTTTTTTTTAAACCCCCCCCCTCCCACAAATAGGTTTTTAGTGTGGGGTTCAATTTACGATGTAAGTTTATGTTAAACTTATTCCTTAATTTGTGTCAGCAGCATTCATGCTTGTTTTTTGAAAATTCAGTGATCACTGCCCAACACAATGCAAGAGAAGTAACTTATTCATTGATCATCCCTTTTTCCAATTTTTTAATTGAATTGATCACCCCCAATGCGGCGTGCCACCAAAAGATGTTGGTCATGTGACAGTTTCTATTGAGTGACTAACCAGACCAGTCTTTTTTTCTGTTTCTTTCTCTTTCTCCTCTCCCTCTCCCTTCTTCTTTTCATCTCCTCTTCTTTCTTATTTTCCTTCTTCTCATAATACTTTTTTTCCTTTTCTATTTTGGGTATTCCTTCTCCTCCAATTTGTCCACTTTTCCTTCTTCCTCTTCTAGAATCACTTTATAGCCCTCCCCCATACCTCTTCTGCTGTTACTGCCATTCTTCAGAGGGTACTTGCTAGAGCAAAATAGTTAACGAGCTAGTTTCAGGCACATTGCTAGTGAACTTGCTTCTCATTAGGCGCTCTACTATGGTGTCCTTGTGTCAGAATAAACTAATCTAGGAAGTATCTACTACCTTTCTCCCACTCATCGTCCTCTTGCATCCTCTTCTACCTCCTCTCTATCCTTCATTGTTTTTCTTCTTTTCTTTCTTCTTCTTTGCTTTCCTCATATTCCTCCTCTTCTTCTTCTTTATCTTCCCTCTTTCTCTCTTTCTTACCTATCACCCTCTCCTCTACCACTCTTCCCATTGCCTGCTCTCTTTCCTTCTTCCTTTCTATCTCTCTTCTTTCCCCTCCTCTCTTTCTTTCCTATCACTCTCTCCTCCCCCTCTCCTCCTATTGCCTGCCCTCTTGCCTTCTTCCTTTCTATCTGTTTGTCTTCCCCTCTCTCTTTCCCCAGGCTTTACTAATTAACAACACATTGAGAAAAGGCAGGCAACACACACACACACACACACACACACACACACACACACACACACACACACACACACACAAAACAATCATCATTTCTGATTCTTCACTCTTCTAATGTCCATTTCTCATTTTCATTGGAACAGCTCCCCTCCCCGCCATCCTGCTATCAACTGACAACACCCAACTCTTTTACCATTCTGTCTCCATTCAGAATTGCCTCATTACCTTTCCAATTCTTCCCTGTCCCCCTATTACTTACAAGGCTTGTCATGCTTCGTTTCCCCTTTCTTTTGTGTCTGACTCCTTTCTTGTAGAAAGTTCCTGCAAGATAGATCTCTGTTCAGTCCATTGAAACAGAGCCAACTGTGAAGAGGGCCATTAAGTTATTCTTGTTGATTTGGGTGCTTCTCTCATAAATGTTGTGCCTTGCTGTTAAACAGTACTTGAATACTGGGGATAAGTATATAGACAAAGGGATAAGTATGGGGATAAGTATATAGACAAAGGTGAAATATACAAATCTCACTTCATGCCACAAAATCTTACTATAATTCATCAAATGTCTGCCCGTCTGCCTGTCATCACATAACACAAGGAAGGCTAGACCCAGCTAACAAATTGATGTTACTAAAATGTTTCTGCAACGTTACATAGAAGCCTTGTAGCATTACATTAATGTTTCTTTGTAGATGCCCCACAACATCCATGCAACATTGCAGACAATGTTTTCAGCAACAATATAGATATTAGAAGAACATGCATTATCTAAATTAACATTTTATACCTTCTATACATTGTTAATTGATGTGCGAGTTTAGGTTAAGAAAAATACTCAATTGCAACATTGCAGTAACCTACCCACATCACATATCCCCCAACCAAAATGCACTAATTTAGATAATGCATAGGGAATAGTGATAAAATTCTATATTGCTATCTATTTGTGGGCCCCCTCAATTGGGCCCTACACTGTGGTGTAGTTTGCTAATCCGGCCCTGCATATTTATCTTGTAAATTTCTATATCCTAAGGGTACAGTATGAAATAGAAACAGCATTTTTACCCAGACTGCTTAACTTTATGTTATTTTTATATAGTGAGTATAGATGAAGTTATGTTGCAGACATTCAGTACAATTCTATTTTTTCAAAGATGAGTTAATATTGTATAAACTATACTGAATCATAAAGTAACTCAGTCAGACATGGCAAGTGGTACCATAATTGAATAGTTTCACAGATATTTTGTCTTATTTTTTCTAATCTATTTATTAATACATTTAAACACAGACAAAGATAAATAAACAACTCTATTTTCAAACAAGAATCTTTATTCAATGATTTAAAGAATTCAAGTATTTTATTGTGCAATTTAAAATTTAGTGGAGTTGCCATTAGAAGATTTTAAAGTTTTTCACTCTTTCAGGCAGCAAATTTATCAGATTTGCTATCTTCTCTTCTGGGATATTGTAATGACTTGTGCTTCGAAGGAAGACACAAAGTCAAACAATATATATAAAAGACAATCTACCTTTTTTTCGATGTAGAAACACAAGATGATCAGTCAAGTTCTTCAGTTGGTCTGTTTCTTCTTAAGTATTAGCTTTAGTTAGTGGCTCTATATTAGTACTGGTTAGTAGTTGAGAAGATAGGGTGGAAAAATAGAATAGAGTGTGGTTAGCATTTAGAAGATTCGGATAATCTTTAGATATGTTTGATATAGGAGATGCCAAATAGGTGCGACCAGTCTTGTTCCACGAGTTGATTCTGCCTAAATGTGCAGCAAACTAGAGACACTGAGGTTGACTCCAAGGTCAACAGTCTAGACAAGCATGAAGTGCTTCTAAAAATAGCACAAACCAACTCCTGTTGTCCAGAGGTCATGACAGATATTTGACCAGGTTGCATTATAAACACAAAACTTATTTTTAGAAGGTTTTCTGGACATTTTCTTTATTTTTTAATAAAAAACACCCTAGATATGTTCAAAATGATCCATGTCACAAGACTAACTTGCACATCAGTGTTATTTAATACCAACCTCTTTGCACCAGTGGGAATTATATAACTGTTTCAACCATGATTCTGGCCACCTTAAGAGTTCAATCCTCACTGGGTGTTTCACTACTTTGGCCTTGTGCAAGACTAAGTTAAGCTGAGTAAATAAATACTGCAATGTATTGGTGTGCAACCTAGCTTTGCTTAGTCTGGCACAAGGCTGAATAGGAATAAATGAGGGTAGGGAGATTATGTTGTGCCTATCTTCAAAGGGAACAGAGCCTGTTCATTATTTGAAATCCTAGCTTTTACCTGGGCTGGAACACCAATATCTGTCAACAATGAGACTACACAAGCTATTGTATACATTTATTAATACCATTTTAGTGTTTCTTTTTAATATTTGATTACATTACTAATAAAGTACAAAAGGCAATATTGAAATAAATCTACTGTGGCAGAAACATGAACTCACTTTCACCATGTGAAGAAAACATTCTACTTTTGCACTTGATGTATTGATACATTTTTAAAAAGTGCATATCAAGTGCATGATATATGTTCTTGCATGCATCTTTCTGCAATGAGCTAAAAAATCTTTTTCTTTCTTGTCTATTGTCAGCACTGTCTGTAACAGTTTATCACGTAGACATGATCTCACTCTTTTTTGTCTGTATTTGCCTCACCTTCTTTTCTTCTTCTGTGAATAGTTGTAGCTGAAAATCATACAAATACTGATACATTGTGCACATTGACCACTAAGCTTCTTTTTTTTTTGGCTTTCAAATAAGTATTCTGACCCTTATGTTAGCACATGAAAGTAAATCTCTCTCTCCACTTTTCTATCATCGAAACCAAACACACATCCAGCCAGTATCGACAAGTCAAATGACCGTTATCTGAATATTTTAAAAAAATCAATTTTCTCTGGTACAAAGAAATTTAATTAAAATTTTCGGCAAAGTAGGATAACTTAACTGTCAAAAGTGGATCACATCATAAGGACTGATTTGACTGATCAATACTAAAGAAGCTAACATTTTCTTTACTTTCGTACTAAGCTGGCACAGCAATGACTGTTTGTGTATTAGTAAAAAACGATTATTTTATTTCATTTTTTTATTAAATCAAGTATTGTAAACCATTTTTATTCATTTTTGATTGCTATTTACCCCATCTTAATTTTTAGTAGTTTTCTTTTAAATCACAATGTGTAAAATAATTTACAATGAACCAAGTTGAATTGTAATTAAAAAAACAACTAAAAGTTAAGATGAAGGTAAATAGTAGTCAAAAATTAATAAAAAATGTTTTATAATACTTGATTTAATAAAAAAAAAATTAAAAAAAATTGTTTTTTACTAAAACTCAAACAGTCATTGCTGTGCCAGCTTAGTACGAAAGTAAAAAAAATGTTAGCTTCTTTAGCAGTGATCAGTCAAATCAGTCCTTATGATGCAATCCATTTTTGACAGTTAAGTCGTCCTACTTTGCCAAATTTTAATTTGTCCAGATTTTAATCAAATTTGCTATCTATATAGTTTTATAATCTCACTGGTAAAATGATTGGTTCTTTATCTTGTTGTATTAAAATAAATATATTACTCACACAAGATTCAACTAAAGCAAAGTCATTTAGACCGTAGTTAAATATCAACTCCTGTCAGTGCTTTTGTGAAATTGTATAATCTATTCTATCAAAAAAATATAAATGATTATCTGTACAATAAATCTTTTAGAGTTTTGTGATAAAGAAATCAGACCGTAACAAGTCATCATGGTATAAATAGTGTGGGTTCAAGCTTAAACCTGAGAGCTAAGATCAAGTTCATGGCCACTTGCATTAAATACAAGTACATTTATATTCTTGAAAAATCTGTGATATCTTAATGGCAAAGATCTCTACATTATCCAATTATTGTAATTTCATTGTCTGTAATACAAGTCTCATTTTTTGTCATTAACGGTCATTTATAACACTTAGCTTGTGTTTACTGGATACTCTCCTTATAAGTCACCATATGATTGTGTTACAGAAATAAACTAATGACCATGTCCTTGGGGAAGTGTGATATTTACTTATGAAGCCATTTGCAGATGTTAAGCTTGCATTGCACATTAAAAAATGATGCTGATAGTCAGTGATTTGAGTGTGAGGAACAGCATGATGTTGATTGAAGTCTTTTGTAAATCTTGGACTGTGACACTGGGAAAATGTTGCTGAACATTGAGACTATGAGAGAGGGTGTGCAGCCTGTGTATTGCATTGAGGCCCGGAGTGCCAAGGGGGCCCAAAACTTCTAAGTCCATATACACAGTATTGCCCATAAATAAGTACACCTCTACCACTATTTTAATAGAAAGTTAATTCTCTTCTAAACCAAACATAGCAGGAGTTTATTATTTCTAGTGGAACATTACACAATCAAAACGGATATTATCAGGTATTATTTATGACCAAACTCTACAGCATTGAAACTCTGTTGCCAAAAATATTGTTTTGTAGTGTTATACTCATCTTTGGATGGCAACATATTCATATTTTTGGCACTCAGAGTTTAAATGCTGGAGAGTTTGGTCATAAATAATACCTGATAATATCCTTTTGATTGTGTAATGTTCCACTAGAAATAATAAAATCCTGGCATGTTTGGTTTAGAAGAAAATAACATTTCTATAAAATAATGGTTGGGGTTGTACTTATTTATGGGTGATACTGTATATATCCATTAATAAAATAGGTTGACTATTGTTTACTGGCAAGCAAATATAGTATGGCATGCGAAAAGGGTTATAGCAGATGAAAACGGGATGGCTAAAGGACGAGGGTGTTTGTACAGTGTGTGTGTGGGGAGGAACTGAAAACAGGTATGTACTGCCTTATAAAATCTCTCTCGGAGGCCCTGACTATAAGTGATTTTGAGGCTTTCAAATCATGCAGTTGTGGTTCTAATCACTATTGATCAGACTGAGGACAGGTAAGGCACAGGTTTGCAGGCAATGAAATCAGGATCAGAATCATCTGGACATAACTATTAACACCCAATAGAAACCGTCACTTGACCAACCTCATTTGGCAGTATGCCGTGTTGGGGGTGAATCAATTCAAAAATTGGAAAAAGGGGTGATCAATGAATAAGTTACTTCTCTCACATTTTGTTTGGCAATGATCACAAAAAGACTGAATTTTCAAAAAACAAACAGACACAAACTAAGGGATCAGTTTAGCATAAACTTACACTGCAAACTGAATCGCCCTGTAAAAAAAGTATTTAGGTGGGAATTTTGAAAAAAAAAAAAAAAATGTTTCTTCTAGACATAATAAGGAGTATATGTACGAGTGATACATACATACATATGTAGCCAACCAGCTAGCCAGCCGGACCAACTCAAACACTGAAGAAACCTACTTTGAGAGTTTTGATTAACAGTTTCTAACAGCATAATAATTACATAGAAGACAGTTTTTGTCTCTCATGTTTGGGTTTGTCTTTGGAGGGTTGAAGGATTTAAAACAAGTGAATGAATTTTAACTTGGACACTGCAATTTGGGAATGTTCATAGAACACTTTGGGAATGTTTAAACAATGTGGATATATTTACACTCATGATCCAAAACATTATGACCACCTGCCTAATACAGTGTTGGTCCTTCATATGCCTGGCAAACAGCTTTTACCCGATCAGGCATGGACTATACAAGACCTCTAAAGGTTTCCTCTGGGATCTGGTGCCAGAATATTAACAGCAAGTCTTTTACCTGCTTCAAGTTACATGTCAGAGGTTTTGCAGAATAAGCTGAGGACTATAACTAGATAGATGACCAATATAGGTTGTAAAATTCAAAATAACAAATTTGTGGTGTTTTTAGAAATTAGCTTAAATTTTGTGTTTTTTATTTATATTTCCCCCAATGGTTGGTCACAATTCACAGCTTTAGGCCACAAAAGTTGGCAAAGAATTTACATATGAGCAGAATATTACAGAGAGAGAAAGAAATTTTTAAAAATTTCTATTTTGGAAGAATGCATCTTCAGAATTCTTGGTAAAAACAATTCAACTACCCCAATATTTTAGAATCAGAGATTGCAGGAAGTAAATGGGTGAAAGAACAAAATTGAAAAAAAAAGAAACTGAACTGCTGAATGAGAATGAAAGAGAAAGAAGGAATGAGAAAAAAAATAGAGAGATAGAGAAATTAAAGAAAAGAGGACAAATGTGAAGGGGAAAGAAAAGAAGAATCAATGAGAAATGGAGAAAATGAAAGGGGTGAGGGAAAAGAGAGAAAGATGGAGAAAGAATGAGAACATAAGAAAGCATAAGAGAAAGAGAGCATGATACAATTACTTTTGTTCAGTTTTTAGCATTCCTACATTATTTACGGAAAAGAATTGCCTACAGAACTTTATTTAAATACCTCTAAAAAAATGGTCTGTGTTTCTCAGTAGACATATTGTAGAAACACCAACATTTTATGCATAAATGAATAATACCAAAATAACCAGTAAAAAAGAATCAATACATAATTCTCAAAGTTTGAATTAGTGAGTGAGAATAAAGGATAAATGTATTCATTCATGAATTAATTCTCAGATGAAAATCGAAGCCAGTCTCTCTCTTGAATTCATGGTGGCCAAAGGCAAAGGCCAATAGAATAGCAGGGAAATTATGTCCATTTTGGCACTGGGAATCATCAACATTATATTTTTTTAAAGGAATATTTTGGCATTTTTGGATAAGAAAACATTTGGTGTGTAAATTCATTATTCAAATCCTAAAAAAACTAACAAATGACACAAAGTAAAGTTTTGATATATTCTTTTTCTTCATTGCAATTCTGTTGCCTTAAAATTAATGGAGTTATATATTATTTGCCATTCAGCAAAACATCTCTTTTAATATTCCTTTCTTTTTTCATGACCCCCACCCCCATTCACCTAAT
>VCCN01005109.1:6485032-6495453 GCA_006491835.1 Architeuthis dux | reverse complement strand
TTTTTCACACTAAAATAAAATGTTAAAATGTTTTTAATTTTTAATTTATGACTACTTTTTACCTTCATCTTAATTTAGTTGCTTTTTATTGCAATTTTTGCTTAAACCAATTACCCTTAGGCAATAAACAAACAGCGGTCTGAGCAAAAGTTGCAATAAAAAGCAGCTAATAAAATAAAAATAGAAATGTACAAAATAATTCATATATCTTAATAATGCAGAAAAAAATTATATTTTTAAATAGTAGCTTATAGACTAATGAACTTATATACATTGTGACGAAGAAACAAAATTACAACTAGCATTCCAAGGGAAATTATGAATCATTGCCACCCAAATAATGCTGTGTTGGGGTGATCAATTAAAAAGTTGGAAAAAAGGGTGATCAATGAATAAGTTACTTCTCTCGCCTTTTGTTGGGCTGTGATCACTAAAAAAAGGTCTGAATTTTCAAAAGACAAGCGGGAACAAACTAGTGACCAATTTAGCATAAACTTACATTGCATGTTGAAACACCATCTATAAACCTATTTAGGGAGGGGGGAATTTTCAAAAAACAAAAAAATTTTTTTTAATTTTTAATTTCTACTATGAATGGTTAGGGCTGGGCAAAGTCCGGTTAGATAAATAGATATATAGATACATATAAATGTCATAAATAACCTAAACCCAGTAATAAACCAGTGTTGTGGGTAGCAGTGATTAATTAATTTTCAATAAATTCATGAAAGATAATTTTCTGCCTTTTGATTTTTCTCTACATAATATTATTACTTTAGCACTTAAACTTTGCAGTGTTCTTACTGTAGAAAAACAACAACATAGGTTGTCTGTGGCCAAATACTGAATATTGTTTGTGGCAAGTATATTCCAACTTTCATGTAAGTGTGTACATTGGTTTTATTTACTCTCATTGAAGGACATAAATACTTTTTCTATCTGAATAGTATCATTAAAGAATTCAAGGATAATAAGATAACTCATAGCATGACCATCCTTCAAATGCACTAAGCATTTGAGAAATAGTCATGAGACCTTTATCATCATCATCACCATCATCATCATCATCAGCAGCAATTATAAGTCTACTGCAGGACAACAGCCTTTCCCATCTCTTTCCATGACGACCTTGGTTGTGCTAACCTCTGCCTAACCGGCATCTTGTGTTTGGTCATTTCCAACTGCATTTACTGCCCCATGGGCACCAATTGGAGAGTCTTTTGCTCCATCTATTGCCATCTCTTCTTGCTAGGTGACCAGCCCATCTCCATTTTTGTTGCTTAATTATTTGTATAATATCCTTCACTCTAGTCTTCCCTCTGATCCATGTTGATCTTTTTCTATCTCTTAGAGTTATCCCTAGCATTGCTCTTTCCATGGCTCTCCATGCGATTCTAAGTTGGTTTTCAGTTCGTTTTGTTAATTTCCAAGTTTCGCATCCGTAAGTCATAGCATTTATTGTATACTTTATGCTTTAAACACATTAGCAAGGTGCTCTTCAATATGTTGTTATTAATGCGGAATGCTTTCCAACCTTGTTATAAATTGTTTTATTTCACTTTCATGGTCTTTCTCTAACTTTATTATCTGTCCTAGATATATGTATTTGTCAACCTCTTCTAGAGCTTCTCCCTCTATCTTTATGATCTTCTTTTGGACTTTATCGTTGAACATTGTTCTCTTGTAGGAATGCTGAAAGCACACTGTAGATTATTATGTATCATTAATGGGTTTGTAGGTAGTAAGGACAATTTGATAGTAGATGCTACTGTGGTAGAGTGCATGTTACATTTGGGATGCAAACTAAATGCAGATATACAGGTACTAGCATATTAATATGTATATGGAGGATTTACACAGACACATTATATTAGGAGCGCTTGCTGTAGGGTAATGGCTTATGGGTTACCCTAACAAGCTAATGAACATGAATTTGTTCCTTCTTATATGTTATATCAAAATGATGTCTGTGCCAATGTTGGCAATGTTGGTACAGTCAAAGACATATTTCTCTATGTCTTTAGAGTTAAAAAGGTATATATATATATATATTTATATTACTTGGTTTCTTTCCCTGGTATATTATTTTTCTCAAGGGCATAAAAATATTACATCTTAAAACATGCATCTTTCTTGCCAAAAGAGAAAAAATAGAAAAGTAAAAGAATCTCTCTTTTTATAATGACTAGTAAAATACCTGTTGCTTCCCACCTCTCTGCATAACACACACACACACACACCTGCTTCCTCTTCTATAGCTACCAACCTCTAAATTTGTTCTCTTCTATCTGGCCAGGCCAGGTGCTAATTAATTAGCATTTAGTGCCAACCATATGCCTGCATCTCATGATGTTTCAGACAGGTGAACCAGCAGGTGGACAACTGAGTAAGATTCATTCCACTGAGTCTGATACTGTTGTCTGCAATACAATAGATCTCCTGTGCCTAATCACTGAGGGCAAAACAAGACAATTTTGTTACTGACATTGATTGCCAGTCATGTATACACCAATTAATATACAATTTATACATAGTCCAAAAAAAAAAAGAAGATTTTCTCGCTTTGCGCTTGGTTACACAACTGTTCAATTGCGTGTCTACTTGCGAAATAAGGTTATGAGAAAACTGTATTTGTTAATATCATAGTAAATCAATATAAACCACTATGTTTCAAATTTCTATAAAATAATAAAAAATCAACTTTAAATATTTTGGGAGAGATGGCAAAAAAAAAGAAAATTATTTTTTACCGGAAAATCTTTTTCTGATATTAAATAAAACTTTTGCCATCATGACAGAAAATGAATTAATAATTTTACTTCTATTCAGAATTAAAAGGGAAAATAATTTTTAAATCAACTGACAAAATGCAAAATATTAATTACCTAACAGAATTAATTACCACAAGATAATCTTGTGTCCTAATCCATTCACCAAGACTTTACCATTTTGAGGTAAGTCATTAACTCTTAGATTCATAATCTGATGGAAACTACTCCTAAATGACTGGAATAAAAATAATTGAATAAAGAATTTAAAAAAAAATCTACCTGAAGTTCAAAGGGAGTAACTTTTAACAGCAGTTATTTACATTGTATTACCATTTAATTTTTTAATATGAATTTAAGAGTTAACAGAATGCTGAAATTCTACAATAACAAGTCACCTCCAACCACATCTACCTGTGAGGATTATCAAACAATTATATGCTTCTTGTGTGTTTTTCTATATCTGTGGACTTGATTTTTATGAAATGAAGCTTTTGGCAATATCAATGAGTAGAGAATGTAGTGATCTTTTCATTATAACATAATCACTTGATTCCTTGCCATGGTGTAATGGTTAGCAAGCTAGCCTAGCAGATGATTACTGCAGTGAATTTGATCCTTACTGGGTACCCACATATGTGGCCTTGTGCAGTGGTGGGCACAGTCTGCTAATCCACTAACCACTAATTAGCAAAACTAACTTTTTTGTTAGCGGATTAGTGTTTCTGCTAACTCTGAAAACCATTAGCGTACCAATTAGCTTTCGCTAAATTTAGTTCCGCTAACTTTAAGTCCGCTAACATTCTTTTCGCCAGTAAAGTAAATAAAGTTTACAGTCAAAAAGTCTGTAAACCCTAAAATCATATGGTGTGTTCTAGTTGTCCTATATTTGCTCAGCACCGATGGGAGCGATTGTGAAACGAGCAGCCAAGATCGTGTAAATAAAGAAAGAAACGTCCACCTTGGAAGCAGCCTTATATGCAGGCTCTGCTCTACCACTTGAGCTAACAGTACCCTCATGGAAGGCAGGAGCTCTGAAACATACACATTGCTCGCTTCTCTATTTCACGATTGTTTTTTGGCACAAATATAACTATGGTTCCCTATGCCAACAGCATGAAATTCAAAGAATAGATAATTTTATATCTGGCAGAATATGATAATTATAAATTATTTATTAATTGGGAACCTACAACTGCTCGCCACCGGTGTGAGCGATTGCAAAATGAGCGGCCAAGATCATGTAAATAAATAAAGAAACAAGCGCTGTGCAGGGATCGAACCCACGTCCACCTTGGAAGAAGGCATATGTCTTTATAATTATCATATTCTGTTGGAAAAAAATTATCACAATGGGTTCATAGTGAAAATCTATATGTGAAACCAGCAGTACCGCTTGTAATGAACCATTAAAATTGATTCCCACAAATATCCGCTCTACTTTTGTATTAAGCTCTCTTCGGTTCATAACTAAGTTAGTGGACATTCAACCTACTTAGTATTTGAAATCTTCTAATCAACTTGATTTTTCAATAAAGCTGTTTTGAATTAAGTTTTACTTATTTCTCACTTTAGTGCAGACAAAAGCTTCTTTATTAACTCTCTAACCATTGATCAGTCAGACTTCATTTTGTGCTCTATTAATGTGACTGGATGAAATGCAGGCAGAGGTTTAGCCTCTATTTGAAAAATTTGAAAACACCCCCTCGGGCCCACAAAGGAAGTGAGCCCCAAAAGCTTTAGAAATAGTAGCATTTCTACTGACACTATACAACAACAAGGATATATTTGTACATGCATAAATAATAATTCAGTCTTTTTGGTTGTTTTTCACCAATTAGGTGATAGTGCATGACTATTTATTCCAAATTTTCCTTTTTCATCAAATCTCACTAAATGTTGGAGGGTAGCAATGCCCCCCGTGCCCTCAACTCTCTAGCAACACTGCTGTGTGTAAGTAAGTAAAATCTATTGCAGGGGTGGGCAAACTATAGCCCATGGGCCACATGCGGCCCACAACTCTTATTTGTGCGGCCCGCAACTCTTATTTGTGCGGCCCGCAAACGTTTTTGCATGGTGATATCAATATCATTAGAATAACGTGCCCAACGAGACTACAATGAGATTTTGTGACCATGTTATAAACAGAAACGTTCGATAGCAAAGGACAGAATATTCTTTTAAAGTCTTTTAATATATCTTATTTCAAGTTTGTTATCCTAACAATGAATGCTACAAAAACTACAAAAAGCGGAAAATTGAAAATGAATGCCATACGAGGAATGGATGTACAAGTAATTTTTTACAAATGTAAAAATAAATTTTATTTTTTAGTAAATTTATTTTTTTGATGAATGTCGCCCGCTAGTGACCTTACAGATGTTCCATGTGGCCCTCGGGTAGAAAAGTTTGCTTACATCGCCTACATCTATTGCTTTTTGGACAAACCTTTTGACTGTTATCTTATAACAGTAATTTACTTGTTTCTGACGAAGCTCATTCTGAATCAGATTATTTTTCTTTAAGATTATACAGCACTAATTTCTCAAGCAGTGGGATAGAGTGCTTGCTATGAAGTTCTGTATTCATATTCTGAACTTTTATCTAGACTTGAATTCAGACTGCTGGCAGAAGAAGCAAACTCATCACCAAGGTGTGCCTGATTCATTAACCCCGTAATGGATTATACCGATTATTCTCGCCAGAATTTTCCTAGTGTATGGGGATTATGCCGAGAATTTTCATCCAGTGCAAAAATAAGATGCTGGATGTAAGTTCTCGCATTCCTATGTTTTCAGCGATAAACAAAAATATTCATCCACGTCGTTCTTTTGGCATGGGATATCTTTCATTTTTGGCTCTTATACAGTCAATGACTACATGGTACTTTAGTCCACCTATGGGAGCTTTTACGGTAGGTCATTAGTTTTTTGTTCATTGGTGTTTGTTACCATTGAAAGACTAGTTTTTTTGTTCATTGAAATTTATTGTTAGTGAAATGCGGTTGGTTTGTAATAGCTGAAGAAAGTGAAAATTACTATAGCGATTCATCAGATAGTGAATCAGAAGTTTCATTTTGTGATGGAGAGAGCTCAGGTTTCTGTCACTCAGATAGTGATGATCCTTCTTCAAAGGATGAAGGCAACTACATTCTCAATGCTCAGCAATGGTGCAAAATTGTGGACCTACTAATTATAATCCTGCCTTTCCATGGTTTCGTTTTAGCAGTGTTTCCAGTGTGAAAACCAATATTAGATTTTTTCAATCTCTATTTTGATGAAAAACTGTTTGTGAAGAAACCAACAAATTTGCCACTCAAACTTGTGTTATGAATTGGAAAGATCTATCACATGCTGAATTACAAGTGTTTTTGGTATAAAAAATTCATCAAGAAATCGTGCAAAGGCCCAAGGAAAATATGCATTGATTAAAACATTCCTTGTTTGCAATGCCAATTCATAGGAGTGTTATGCCTATTGCACTATAAAAAGAGAAGACAATGCTTTAATAGCCCAAATAATGAGACACAATAAAACTACACACTTTAATCCTAAGCTCAACAAACTATACAAAGTTTATTCTAGTTTATATGAGAAATTTCACACTTAGTTTGTTCCCAAAAGAGATATAACAATTGATGAAAGCCTTATGCTTTGTAAAGGAAGGCTTGTATGGATTCAATACATTCCTTTGAAGTGCTCATGATTTAGAATACAATATTTCATGCTTTGTGAATCTAGTACTCGTTATCTATGGTCCTTTGATATATATGTTTTGAAAGAAACTCAATTTGACCCTGATTTTGCTAACCTAGAGAATGTGTCCACACATGGTGTGATGTCCCTCATGAAATCATTGCTGTAAAAGGGATATTGTCTTACTATCGATAATTACTCCACAAGTCCTGACATAACTGACTGCCTTAATGCTCAATGATTGGATCTGTATGGCACTGAAAGACTAAACTGGAAAAATATGCCTCCCCAACTGTAGAATTAGTCTATGAAAAAGGTGACATAGCAGCTTTTCGTAAAGGAAAAACAGTGGCTCTTTGCTGGAAAGGACCCAAGAAAAAGCCAAAAGTCATCAGTGAATACAATCTTTCAAGAGTAGATAGGGCAGATCAGCATTTGGCAAATTACCCTGTTCCCTGGAAATGCACAAAGAAATTCTACAGTAAAATATTTTTCCACCTGCTTGACATAGCTCTATAGAATTCTTACCTTCTGTGCAAGGCCTCTGGGAAGCCAGAACTTACACCACTGCAGTATAGGGTGAAGATAATCAGGGATACTATTGAAACGTACCTCCCTGAGCTTCCAGCCACAAAATCTGGAAGACCCTCATCTTTCTGTCATCCTGCCAGCTATACTCCAGGACGTTTTCCCATTGAAATTCCTCCATCTGAGAAGAAAAGAGACCCAACAAGAAGGTGCATCGTCTGTGCACAGAAGCGTGATCGGCATGGGAAAAAATCAGCAAAGAAACCTGGTGCCAATGTGTGTAATACAAAGAGAGCATGTGCATCATTCCGTGTTTCAAGAAGTACCACACCCAGTAATATGCAACACTTTTTCTAATCAATTCTTGCTGCAAAGATCCCAAAAAATAAACTCAAAAATTTTTTTTTAAAAGTACTTTTTCATTATCTCAGTATAGTAAGGCTGTTAAAAAAAATGTCAATTTCTTACTATGGATGAGGTATCTGGATAATCCTCAGGGTGTTATTTTCTGCATGACTTTTAGTCATTAACTTCATGATAAGAAAAAAAATTATTTTTTGCATGGGCGTATTGCATAATTGAAATAACAAGAACCATAAGTTCAACGAGGCATCCACCATCCTTACGCCCATATCTGTCCATGTGGTTGCCTTAATTACTAGCAATCTACAATTAGGGACAAACTTTTTAGCTTAGCAAGGGATTTCTTAGCGATACCCAGTAATTAGCAACTATAGCAATTAGTGACTGTTGTTTCTATATATGAAAATATAAGCAAAAATAAAAGTAATTAAGAATAAACAAATGCAAATGTAAACATTTTCTGAGATTTTTTTAACAAATGTGAAAGGTTTTTTCATTCATCTTTCGAGAAAATTTGTACTTGTAAAGGAAGCCGCAGAGAGAGAGAGAGAGAGAGAGAGAGAGAGAGAATTGAGACTTTAAATTATTAAGTCCTACGTCCTTGGCCGTTGACTTTCCTCAGCAACTGAAGAGGAGGGGGAGGAGGAAGAGGAGAAGAATGGTACACCTGACTGACCCGAAGCTCTGACCTAGATTTCAAATCAATCCAACTTGAAACAGTCAAAAAAGTTGCGAATCTTTCCTCACTCCATGAGAAAACAAAAACAGGAGGGAGAAGAGGCGGAGGAATAGAGGCAGGTTTTCAAAAAGGAGGAATAGATGAGGAGGTGCCATGCATGATTGAGTTTCCCAATAAAAAATGAGTAGTAGCATTGCTAGTTGTGGTAGTAGAAGCAGAAAGAGGATGGGGATGGTTCATCTGAAGGTTTGGACCAAGTTTCATATCAATCCATTATGATACAGCTGAGAAAATTGATATGTAGAATTATTAGTTGTGGTAGTAATAGCAGGAAGATGGGGATAGTTCATCTGAAGGTCTGGACCAGGTTTCATATCAATCCATCATGATACAGCTGAGTAAATTGATGTGTAACATATTAGGGACCGACAGCCCAACCGACTGACTGAAAAGTGTCTTATAGAGATACATGGACACATCTGAAAAAATTATTTGCAAATTGAAATAATTTTGAAAAAAATCACTTAAGGGGTTAACTCTTTGTAAAATATCTCAAAGAGATGAGGATTCTGTTAAATAATTCCCTGAAAAAAAAAGAATGAAAATCTTTGGATATTGGATAAAACTATGAGATGTGAAAAAAATTTAAAGCAAAAATCAAATTCAGATTTTAAAAAGATTTAATTTTTTTTCAGTGTTTGGTTCAAAGAATTTAAACTTTGAGAATCTGGTATACATGCAGGAAAACATATAAACAGTATTATCATTGAGATCTTTTGCAACTAAATCACTTATTAAAAGGAAAGATTTACTGCAAAATATGGTGTGTGTGTTTATATCTATATATGACTACACTAGACAACCTAAACAAGTTTAAAAAGCAAAACAAAATACTAAAATCTACTTATAACAAACTTATTCTTGAAAATGACCAATGATGGTTGAAAGATCTTGAATGTCAAAACTTAATAAGGTTTGAACATTTTTACACAATTTCGATCTTGTCATTAAACAGTTTGTCCAAAAACAATAAAAATTGACAAAAAGATTGACTAGACAAAGTTTGTCCATTGTTTTCAATAGCATATGTTTAAATAAATATATATATATACACATCAGAGAGAGAGAGAGAGAGAGAGAGAAAGAGAGAGAGAGAGAGAGAGAGACTGGGGGTAGGAGAGGGAGATTTTATTACTTTGGTGCATCATTATACTCTTTCCTAAGAAATATAAGTATTTTGAAGTCCCACCAGAAAACAGCATTGAGTTCAATAAAATGTTGAACAAATTGTGTTCACAAAAAGTTGTGTTAATTTTAAGGCAGACAACAGCAAACTTTTTCCTAAAAATTAGTATATCTATCTCTTCCATGATTTTTCTAATAATTTTAGAACTGATAAGTCTAACTCATTCATAGCAAATTCTTATTTTTCATTGGTTTACTTTAACTCTTTATGTACTTACAGTACTTTTAACCAATAAGTACCAACTGTGACACCAGTGTCACATACAATTTAATTGATCTGCACAGTCTCTTATATAATATTATATTTTATCCTTGATTTTAACTCATGAAGTGTACTAAGTGATATCTACTGAACATCTTGGTGCAGTCACGTGACTGTGTGTCAATTTGCCTACCCAGAATCCCACATAATGTTCCTTCAAGTAGAAATGGGTCTGGGTTCTTATGGGTTTTAAGTACCACATGCTTAGTCGATTAATTTGAGAACTGTGTGTCCCTGACGGTACTTGTAAGTCAAAGTTTTATTTTTCAACAAAAATTAGTGTTTACCTAAATGATTCTTGATCGTTTAATGTTAGTTATTATATGGCCTTCAAATATAAATAAGAAAATTTAATTACAAAAAATTTAAAAAATCAGGACTGAAAGGGTTAAGTCAAAGTCTTTCAACTCTTCTAAATAAAATGTTACAACAGATTTTGACTTTAAAATAACATCCTGGGACTATCTTAAATCGAAATCACATAATTTACGATTTTCCCGTCTCACTTTAAAAAGCATCCAGTTCAACTTCCTTTCTTTAAAAAAGAAAATTATACAACACACCATTTCTTTATTTGAAATTCCTGTCACATACCATAGAACTGGCTGGCTTTAAAATGCTCTATTATAAGCGTGCACATATTTTTCTTTATATTCAAAGAATTTTGAAGGATCTATTTTATTGCTTATGCTAACATGATTATCTGGTTGTCATAGCTACTGGATTTCTTTTTGTTGAATTTGATCCTGCTCATAACCAGTGTCTATTCCTGCTTTCACAATGACCCTACACGCTTTGCGCTCAGCACTCAATGGCGGTAGATCCTGCTTCTTTCTGTTCTCAAAAGACACCAACCTGCACTCCTCCACCCAACTCCCACC